>JAZHYW010034705.1:0-43789 GCA_037355805.1 Ixodes ricinus | reverse complement strand
TACAATGATGTTTGTACAGTACGAGCGTCCCAAATAATAGTAGCCACAAAACATTTTGTGGTAATTTTGCTGTGTGTTCCCCTTTAGCGCTTCTTGTCGATTACATCTAATGAAATATAACTGAGCACAGGAGATCACCCCGCAACCTCCATGCACGCGTACGGCGTTCCGAAAAGAAAAAAATCTCAGTTCGCGCGTTTTGTGGTTTCTGGTTTTCTTTATAGCAGTGCGTTTCCGCACCAGCAATCCAAGCCTCTCCGTGTCCAAAACCCGTAACATGCATGCTCCGCCTCGCATCGCACGTAAAAGAGGCTACAGATAAAGAAAGCTCGACTGCCACATAGGGTTTGCTTTCGCTGTCGGTGCCAGTTTTAAGACGCACTCCGAGAATCTTCTCACTGCTCGTCTGCGTTCATTGCTTATATCCAACTGATTGTGGCATTGGACGATAAGAACACAGAAGAAAGAATCACGACGCAAGAAGAGCGGAACGCGATGGCTCAAGCCCTGCGTATGTTGGCTGTCCGTGGCGATAGTTCCCCATTAATTGGGGTGACCTGCGCGGAAATGAAGGATCACCATTGATCAACTAAAAGCAGGGTATCGTTCTCCAACACATCTTCTGGCCAGCCATAATCTGGTTGTTAACCCTCCTGGCTACGGTAGTGAGAATAGCCGGTAAAAACCATTCCGTTACACTTATTTACGCGAAACGTCCAAGCTGGCTTTTCAGGCGAAGTGAAGCCTCAAACGCTTAACCGTGAATTTCCTCGCTAAATTTAGTGAGAAAATGAGCTGCGGCTTCGTGTCATGTGACCTATACACGAAATCAGCTTTCTCCCGTTAAACCTAGCAGAAAATCTGACGTCACGTGACCTATACGCAAATGCAGTTTTCCCGCTATATTGAGCGGGGTGCAATGACGTCACATGGCTTCATGTCACGACCTATGAGCAAATCAGTTTTCCCCCGCAACTCCAGCGGAAAAATTGACGTCCCGCGATGGTTCCGTGACCTAAAGGCAAAATGCGGCTTTCCCGCAAGATTGAGTGGGAAAATTGACGTATCACGAGACCGGAACACATTATCCAGTTTCCCGTTAAATTTATGGGAGGGAATGATGGCCGTGACTTCATGTCACGTGAACTATACACATATTTTTTGCGTCGCGGCAGTTGATGGGTTATTCGGTGCGAGAAATTTGGGTATCGCCACCTGGTGGAATTATTGTACAACCCAGAGTGAGGATACTTCACCTCTCTGCTGGTGCAAGCACCTGCAATGCCAAGCTTCTATGCACTATGAAAATAAAAACATAGCCGCGTGGGGTAGCACAGAGCTGCCCATGGTGAGGAACACAGAAGTGCCTTTACGAGCTTTTTCACTCGAATAACTCTTAATTGAGAACGAAAAGGTCTGCGACGCATCCACTGCCGGTGTGCCCAGTGGCGGAGTACTGAATGCGTACAAGCAATAAATAAGCCGGACCACGACAGCCAAAAATCGAAGAATCATCGCCACGTAGCCATGGCACACTGCGTTTGTGAGAAAGGAACCACGTTTTTCGACCCGCGTAACTAAAATATACGCGTCGCAGGAAGAACCGCACAAGAGCGCGCTATCGGTGGTCATAGAACGCGAAAGTTTCAGAAATAAGACGTCGCCTGTGTGGATCAAGAAATAAAGAGAAAGGCGAAATACCAATGAGCCCACGTGTACCTAAACCTAATATTGTCAACATTGACGTCATAATCCGATTGCGAAGACTTGCTGAGGCGTCGTAATCGCATTCTATTTATGGCCGCACTCAAGCGCACCCCAACTGAGGAAAACGGCGACGCCCTGAAGCCGGACCTACAAACGTGTACACCAAGCATGCGACAAGACGGTGGCGCCGGAGTGCGGCTCCTGGAGGAATTATTCGACGGGACTGGGGGAGACGTCGTCGGTCCGCAGCCAGCGAAGTCAGCGAGATGTCGAAAACATCGAACACAAACTGTGGCGTCGCTATACTTTGTTCACCCTGAAAGGGGCGGTGCAAGGATATTCAATTTATTTATTTACTTATTTAGTAATACTGTGAATCATTCAAGATAAAAACGTACGTGGGGATACGTACATAAGACACACAAAACCATCAAATTGCACATACATTTTTCATCGGGCTAAAAGTTGCATCACAACGACCGTTAAAACGTATACAACAAGCGCGGGGGTCGACGAGCTTGCCAGGCGCGCACGGTGGTAACAGTGCGCATTTAATGTGGTGAAGTGAGGATCTGCACAAACGACTTGACAGATGCACTATTAACCACCGACTCCTGTGGCTGGTTACACCCTATTGCACGCGGAAATAAAGAGCACTTGAATACATCAATATTACTTCGATAACGTCTAACTGCCTTATCGCGATTTGTTCTCCTGGACCGATGAAAGGAAGGTTTTGGGTAGTCCTCACGATTTTTTATTAATTTTAGCATGGCAAAGAGAGTACAAAAACCGAAGGGCGTGGCCACTGGTCTTCTGACTTCAATAGATTATAATGCTGCATCAGTTAGCATAGAGGTAACGCTACATCTCCGGGAGTAATTAGAAAAAAATGAGCCTAACCACAAACCTCTGAACCCTCTCCACCCTGTCAGTGAGGTACGCTTTGGGGGGACTCCACTCAATGCTGGCATATTCGAGTACCGATCTGACAAGCGACTTATATGCAGTAAACTTGGTCTTCGGAGTCGGGTTCCTCAATTTTCTTTCATGAACAGCGCGAAAATAAACGAGGGACGTGTAGAAGAGGTAACGACAGCCACGTCTTCTAATTGTCCCTTTTTTATTTTCGCGCTGTCCCCCTTCATAATGTCAGACCAACTCGTCCAACTTTATGCATTGTTCCTCAATTTTCTTTTCAGAAATCCCAGTTTGCGAAAGACATTACCCCAAACATTTGTTATGTGGGTGTCTCACCTGAGGCTATGCGTAATCGTAGCCTTTAAGTACTTAACGTCGTTGGACATCCCAATGACGTTATTGTTCATTGTGTAGGTTAAATCCAGAATCATTCTCTTGTTGCAAATACTGACGGTGGTTGTCTTTACGCAGTTTATTTATATCTCCCATTTCTCTAACCAACGGTGTATATTCTGCAAAGTTAAGAACGTCCTGACTTCCTGCCCCGGTTACCGTGGTATAAACAACGCAGTCTTTTCAAAGAGCTTCACTTTCACAGATGAATCCACGCACGGTGCCACATCATTAATATAAACCAAGAAAAGAAACGGACCCAAAACCGGTTCCTGTGGCACCCCTGAGTACACGTGCAACATGCCAGAACATTCGCCAGTGAACGCAACAAAAAGCTTGCGCTGCGATAGGTAACTGGCTATCCACGAAACGAGGGTGCCATCTATGCTAATTGCTTTCAGTTTTCTGGCAACTTCTGGTGAGGCAAACGATCGAAAGCCTTCGATAAGTCAATGAAGATTGAATCTATCTGTTGTCTCGCGTAAAACTGCTAGAGCCAAATCATGTGTAGTTTCTGCGAGTTGAGTCACCGTTGAGAATCCTGCCCTAAACCCGTGTTGGTGGGGCTAAAATATATTGTTAGTTTCCAAATGCATCGTAATGGCCTTACTAATAATATGCTCCAGCATTTTGCAGGATGTGCTCGTCAGCGAAATGGGTCGGTAATTGCTTATGATATGCTTATCTCCAGCCTTGTGGGTGGGGACAATCTTTGCACAAAGCCTATCGTTTGGCAGCCTCGATGTCCGCAGTGACTCGACAAAAATGACGTGTAGGTAGTATGACACCCACTCAACGTATCGCTTCAGAAATGTGTTGTTAACGCAGTCCGGCCCTGACAACTTCTTGGCATGTAAACCTAAAATTAACGCCAAAATTTCTGCTGGTGTGATCTGGATGTCTGGCATTACAGGCGCGTTCATTCTTGGCATCGCTGCATTAGGCACGGATTCTCTTGAGAAAACAGGCTGGAAATAACAATTAATACTGGAGCAAATGATAGAGAGGTCGGTTGACATGACACCATCGATCTCGAACTGAACGACTTCACCTACCCGTTTCGGTAAATAACGCCGAAATTTCTTTGATGTTAAAATATTGTTCCCTGGCCGATTTTAGTTTTGTGTTTAATTCACATGATAAGTGGTGGACTCCCGGAAAGGAATGGTGGTCAACGTTTTTCAACAAGACTGCTCTTCGGGCAAGGGATCAACGCAAATATGAGCCCTTTTGTCCAGGTAAACAAGTAAATAATTGACCGACTGATACAATGCACTCTTGAAGAAAAAAATATTGCTGCAATAAATCTTACGAAAGAGAAAAATGTGTAATTAATCTTCTATTTCCGAGTTGCATTACATTTAATTAACGAATTGTTGATATGTGTAGTTCTATCTCTGAACCTCTAAAGAATGAGGCTGCATTTTTTTAAAGGTTCTAGATCTTAGAATGATGGATTAGACAACCATCTAAGAGGGGTATGATCATACACATGTAAGTTACTGTGGACTATTGATACCGATCGGCAACGTAAAGAGCCTACTAATACTAATTTGTAAGGGACATCGGGTGCAACATTTTGTGCACTGATCAATCAAAAATGTGAAGACTTGCTGTGTTCTGAGTTCCAAGGGGACAAATAAATTGTTTTATGAACATAGGTAATGAACCTTTTTTCCGAATGGTTGTTGCGAATGCTTCGTAAGGGTTCGCGTGCACGTCAATTAAGCAAACGCCAGCTTTTCACTTCAAAAAGTATTGCGATCGAACGTAGAATCGTCGATTAGCACAAAAGGTTAAAGATCACAAGAGCTTCCTCTCTAGAAGTTGCTATGGTTATTCGATGACGCAGAGCTGAAACAACTTCCCCTAAGCCCGAACGCGACGAACACCTTTCGCTTCAAATCTCAGACATCCCAACGTTCAGACAAAGCTAAGAGAATGCGAAAATTTTATGCTAAAAGCACTCAAAGTTTTATCGATCCTCGAACACATCCAGGAATCCGAGCACCGCTACGACGGTACGGCTGATGCTGTCGCACAGGTGTTAATATCCAGATGATCCAGAGCGATCTTGCAAAAAAAAAGAAGGGTATAAAGTCTCATTCCTTCATATTTTCCCATTATACCTGCGTCAGCGAGCACGAAGAAGCACGAACTCGTCGGGAAGCAGCTGCACAGCACGGCTACCCCGCACCAACAAACTCGCATCCGCCAGCTCTGGGCGCTGCCATCTTACTGGTGACGTCACGGCTCTTGTGAGGTCACGTGACGAGTGGTCACCTTTGCGTACAACATGGCGGCAACAGCGGGGGGTGGGGGGGGGGGGAGTGCCACTTTCGAACTTCCGGTTTGTCACTCTAAGCCCCTCTACCTCGTTGAGGGGGAACGGAAGTGTTACAAAGATTATCATCCAGGAACAAAGTTTTTCCGTTTCTTGACACGCCCATGCCCGCAAGACCAGCAGAGCGTTAAATTCGCTGCGTACGTCGTGTGAAGTAGATGCTCGATAGCATGTTTGGCTCTTGCATGCCCGTGCATGTGACGTGAGTGTAATTTGCCAGACTTATAGTTTTCTTCAATGCCGACGGAACTGAATGGAAGCCCACGATATGGTCGAGAGTTTGCATACAGTGCACACTTTGTTGGCGGTAAACCATCGACGGACCCGGCATCTCCGTCATATGTGCCGACCAATTGTGCAGCGCCCTATCGCAAGCCGCTGGCGATATCCGAGCACAAGAAGTCCGGCTGCGAACGGTAAGTCAGATATCTGTGCCCCGGCAGGCTTTCGGATAACTTGGTGCGCCACTTGGGCGGCGGGAGAAGGCTGCATTGAGACGGCGACGACCACGGCAATGTCCCGATGCGGAGACTTGAGCGCGCGGATCGGAACCCACGAGGGTTCCTTTGCAGCATCATTCCTTGCTTGCATTCCATGTACGCGCGTTAAGATGCACTGCAGCGAAGGCAAGAATCCCGTGGTCAAAGTTTTGGCATTTGTGAATACTGCAGATTGGGCGAGTTCGTAAGGCATAATTACGAACCAGCGCACAGGTAGACAGTTACTCAAAATCCAAACACACACAAAAATACACGCACACACCGCGCTGACCTGTCAACTCATTTGTATTTCAAACTTCCTCTTCTTCGACCCTAAGGAATAGGTTGCCAGCCCAACAAGCAAGAGAAAGGAAGAAAAGGTGAAAGACAAGGCAAGGGGAGGAAAGGTGAAAGAAAAAAAGAGAGAGAAAATAAAAAATGAAAGCCGTTTACAACTCCCTGTAATGCCGAATTGGAGCGCAGCTCTTGAGGAGGGGGAAGGTGCGGAGGGGGGTTCACGTGACCTCGGGGGTCACATGATCTTGGGGCGGGCACGTGACCTCGGGGGCCACGTGACCTCGGGGGTCACGTGACATCGGGGGTCACGTGACCTGGGGTCACATAACCTGGGGGTCACATGACCTCGGGGGGGGGGGGGGCTAGGGGGTCACGTGACCTGGAGGTCACGTGACCTTGGGGTGACCTTGAGGTTACGCCGACGCCGACGCCGCTCAAGCCAGAAACGGGCGCCTAAGAGCTGGGCTCTAAAAAAGGAAGAGAGAAGACAAAGTAACGGAAAAGAATGGAGAATAATACTAATACATCCGAGTCCAAGAGTTACAAAAATTACAAAAATAATTTCAAAATTAATCACGAACATATATATAAATCAGGTGATAGGCTGGTCTACTGTCGGCTACGCTCTTGGCATAAATAGTTCGTGTGATAAAAACGTCCAAGAGTTACAAAAATTTATTGCACAATAATGCCAGAAATAAGCAAAAAGAAAGAAACCAGTGGTTATACTGGCTTACTGTCGAAAGGACCTCCTGTCTAAATAATGCAGTTCTTTTTCCGATAAAGCTAAGGACGCAGTGGGGCTTCCCGTCGTGCGATATTCTCCGCTTCTACAATTTCTCGGGTGAGCTGGTTTTTATTTTTGCCTAACACAGCACAGTTGTCCAGTCGCGCAAAACAGCCACAATCCCTACAGTGAACACCTAGGTGACCGGAGTTGGCATTGCTAATGTTGTTGTTGTGCTCACCCAGGCGGTCATTTAAACACCGCCCTGTCTGTCCAGTACACAGGAAAGGGAAAAGGAATAGACTACCCCTCAACACATGTGACAAAGTTGGATCTGATTGAAGAGGAGCTTATTTTTTTGCAGAGGCTCTGAAGTTTGTGTGGTGCTCAAAACACTACATTCACATTTGCTTTGTTTGCTATTCTCTTTAAACCGTGAGATAGATTATGCATATATGGCACGACTACCGGTCTGGTTGTCCTGTCTCTGGGCATTTTTGCGGCGCTACCTAGCGTGATTTTTCTGAGGAGAACCGACGGTTACTGACGTCAATACGGGAAGAGGATACCCAGCGGACCTTAGCCTTGATACTTGCCCGTCGAATCTCGTCTGCACTGAATGTAAGCATGACTTGCTAATAGTGTTATGTTCCGCACTGTTCTACTGTCGTCGTAGTTGCGATTTCTTCTCACTCCGGACTCCCGTCATGCACTTTTGAAACTTCATTTGTGATAGACCTCCAACTTGACTTCTACGACTGTGTAGAGCTAGGCAAGTGCGAACTTACTTGTGTGCCAGACTGGTGAGTTTAGTTTACCGCTTACTCAGCTTCGGGTTGAATGAGTTTGGCGAGTTTAGAAAGAGCGGAAAGGAAAACAGAATGACACGTCTGTAATAATTTTTACCTTCTTTTTTTCTCCTTTCTTTTTTTTTTTGTATAAGGGGGGATTGCGCTTTAATGCGAGTTACCCTTCGCCTCCACCGACAATGTTTCTGCGTCTGCGTGAAACAACTTCGGAACATAAATATTTGGAGTGGGACTCAAAAATAGGTGATTTCTGTTTTTGTTACGTACGGGCGTTCCCAAGTATTTTTCTGAATAGCGATTGTAGGATTCAGCTTATTTTTTTCTTTGTTATCTTCGATACTAATATAGTTTGTTGGTAATTATGTTAATAATGTTATAGATGGTATGTGTGCATGTATGTGTGTGTGTGTGCCTGTGTGCTTTTCCCTCTGCTGCTGTATTGGGGGAGGGGGAAGCAGAGGGTTGTCAAGCAACACTGAGTTGCTTTTTTCTCTGCCTCCCCTCTCCAAGTGGAGAGAAATCAGGAATTTGAATTTGAGTTTAAATTTGAAGTTGGAAGATCATAGCGTGAAGTGTCTAGAAGCGTACACCATTCGCGCAGCTCTCAGGACGCCGAGAACCCACGCTGTCTTGCAGGGCAAACTCTGGAGCACGTGACTCTATATTAAGGAGAAATATTATTCGAGGTCTAATAATGAGTGCCGCATTTGGTTTTTCCTTTAATTTGTAAGGACGTGGCCATGTGCGGTGCCTGTGAGACGCGTAAATTGGCGACCTATTTCCCGCGGCGTGGCGGCGTGCGGGAGGACGACAGGGCCCTTCGATCTCGGTGTCCTCCAGCAGCAGGCGGACCCGAGTGTCAAGGGCTCGAGCGGCGTGGAATATGGAGGCTGGCCCGTTCCGGCCGACGGCGCGAGTAGCACGCACATGCGGCGCGTCCTTGCCGAGGGCCCCAAGGACGCCACTTGTCGCCTTCCTCGAGACGTTGCGGCCGTCGGGCCGCGCCAGAACCCCCGGTCGCGCCCATTACGCTGACGCGGCGGGACACCTTTTTACCTCTTTGAGCCTCCTTAGAAGCACTCAGGCTCCTAGGAGTGGATCGGGGCCAGGGTACACTGCGCGACACTGTTAGCACGAACGAGGGACCCGTCGTGTTTCTTGTTCCTCTCAGAATGCCATCCAACGTACGAGTGTGTTGGAAAGGGTTGGGGCATCAGCTTCTGCGGAAGGTATTTGAAGCTGGTCAATGCTCTGTTTGGGTAAAACACGCAAGAGCGCCGGTGTCGTGTTTGCTCTGACAGCGGCGACTAATGTACATATTGCTCCCTCAAAAAAAAAAAAAAAAAATATTGCGAAAATAAAATTACGTTTAGCCAGACGCTGATTTTCTTTACAAATGAAGAGATGGAGGTCCGAACCGGATGAAATATTTTCAGCACTAATCGTTATATTACTAAAAAGTTATAAGTGATTTTCTGAAATTTTAAATGGGAAAATGGTGGCAGACAGAGGTGTCGAATACATGGAGCTCCCTGGCGCCAGTTACCGAAAACACACGAAACTGGGCCCTATTTTCCTTTTGAAAATTTTGAAAATAACTTTAAACTTTTGAATAAGATAACGGATAGTGCTGAAACTTTGGCATCCGGTTCGGCCCTCCAGCGCTCCATTTGGGTGGAGAATGAGCGCTCGGCGGTGCAGAGTTCATTTTTGCGATTAAAAAACACTAATGTTTTTTCCTCGGGAAGGGGGCGGGGAAGGGATACGTTGTACATCATGCAGCTCGTGGTGTCCATTCATGGCTCATGTCTGGAGCACTCGCAGCCTGCGCCTGGAGGTAACAGTTTGCCATTCCACGTGCTTGCTCAAGCGAGCAGAGGCTCGGCCGGGCCAAACTGCATTGTTTGTTGCGTTGTTTGCAAAGTCAG
This sequence comes from Ixodes ricinus, assembly GCA_037355805.1. Lineage (NCBI taxonomy): Eukaryota > Metazoa > Arthropoda > Arachnida > Ixodida > Ixodidae > Ixodes > Ixodes ricinus. The sequence goes on along the minus strand of JAZHYW010034705.1, from coordinate 34,184 downwards.
ACAACTGGGGTAAACAAGGGGCGCCGTTCCCTTGGTTTTTCCACCAATACAAAACCAAGACCGGAGTGGAAATAGGAACGGGTTCAAGATCCCGTCTTCAGTTAATGCGACAAGCTCAACTGAGAGTCTCGCCAGAAAAATGCTCACCAGACAGCTCATAAGTCAAGTTCACTGCTGAAAATATCGGATATGGTGTAAAGCTCGCGCATTCCCACGATCACACAATCCCCTTACAAGAAACCCCAAATATTCGGTTGCTTGAAGTGGCAATGATTTAAAGTTAACAGCCCATATTCTTCGTTAATCTTAGTTTCCGAACTTGCTGGGGCTGGAACTGCAAGCACGAGCAGAATGCAGACGCATCTGGTTGCTCACACGTGTAGTGCGGGAATCTCGGAAGACACCTCCGAGATTTATGGCATGGTTCTCTAGTTTGCAGGCTCCAAGTCACCCTTATTGTTGTTTCTGTGGAGGTTCGCCTCACCTGCTTTGCGCCAGCGTTGTTTCTGCTGGGCCCTTAGCTTGTTGCAGGAAATGGACCGCAACCGTTTAGCAGCAACCCCTTGTTTCCCGTCTTGCTTAAAGTGACCTGCACAAGGACAAGCGGCAGGTCTGTACGACGGCTAGAGAACGCATTTATATATGGCCTGCCTTTCGGTTTTGGACAACAGTTATTTTATTTCTGAGCAAGTTTCCTTTGTGATAGCTTGCCCCATGACGAAATCCCCACGTGACAAATTGTCCGGCTGCGACTTGCCCTGTTACGAATGGGCAATGTGCAAAGCCGAAGCGGCTCTACCTAGCTCTAGCAGCTGAGGGACATTCTGGGAAACGACTAGGAACGAAGAGCTGAGGTTTCTTCCAGGCCTGCACCAGGACAAGCGGCTGGTCTGTACGACGGCTAGAGAACGCATTTATATATGGCCTGCCTTTCGGTTTTGGACAACAGTTATTTTATTTCTGAGCAAGTTTCCTTTGTGATAGCTTGCCCCATGACGAAATCCCCACGTGACAAATTGTCCGGCTGCGACTTTCCCTGTTACGAATGGGCAATGTGCAAAGCCGAAGCGGCTCTACCCAGCTCTAGCAGCTGAGGGACACTCTGGGAAACGACTAGGAACGAAGAGCTGAGGTTTCTTCCAGGCCTGCACCAGGACAAGCGGCTGGTCTGTACGACGGCTAGAGAACGCATTTATATATGGGCCTGCCTTTCGGTTTTGGACAACAGTTATTTTATTTCTGAGCAAGTTTCCTTTGTGATAGCTTGCCCCATGACGAAATCCCCACGTGACAAATTGTCCGGCTGCGACTTGCCCTGTTACGAATGGGCAATGTGCAAAGCCGAAGCGGCTCTACCTAGCTCTAGCAGCTGAGGGACATTCTGGGAAACGACTAGGAACGAAGAGCTGAGGTTTCTTCCAGGCCTGCACCAGGACAAGCGGCTGGTCTGTACGACGGCTAGAGAACGCATTTATATATGGCCTGCCTTTCGGTTTTGGACAACAGTTATTTTATTTCTGAGCAAGTTTCCTTTGTGATAGCTTGCCCCATGACGAAATCCCCACGTGACAAATTGTCCGGCTGCGACTTGCCCTGTTACGAATGGGCAATGTGCAAAGCCGAAGCGGCTCTACCTAGCTCTAGCAGCTGAGGGACATTCTGGGAAACGACTAGGAACGAAGAGCTGAGGTTTCTTCCAGGCCTGCACCAGGACAAGCGGCTGGTCTGTACGACGGCTAGAGAACGCATTTATATATGGCCTGCCTTTCGGTTTTGGACAACAGTTATTTTATTTCTGAGCAAGTTTCCTTTGTGATAGCTTGCCCCATGACGAAATCCCCACGTGACAAATTGTCCGGCTGCGACTTGCCCTGTTACGAATGGGCAATGTGCAAAGCCGAAGCGGCTCTACCTAGCTCTAGCAGCTGAGGGACATTCTGGGAAACGACTAGGAACGAAGAGCTGAGGTTTCTTCCAGGCCTGCACCAGGACAAGCGGCTGGTCTGTACGACGGCTAGAGAACGCATTTATATATGGCCTGCCTTTCGGTTTTGGACAACAGTTATTTTATTTCTGAGCAAGTTTCCTTTGTGATAGCTTGCCCCATGACGAAATCCCCACGTGACAAATTGTCCGGCTGCGACTTTCCCTGTTACGAATGGGCAATGTGCAAAGCCGAAGCGGCTCTACCCAGCTCTAGCAGCTGAGGGACATTCTGGGAAACGAATAGGAACAAAGAGCTGAGGTTTCTTCCAGGCCTGCACCAGGACAAGCGGCTGATCTGTACGACGGCTAGAGAACGCATTTATATATGGCCTGCCTTTCGGTTTTGGACAACAGTTATTTTATTTCTGAGCAAGTTTCCTTTGTGATAGCTTGCCCCATGACGAAATCCCCACGTGACAAATTGTCCGGCTGCGACTTTCCCTGTTACGAATGGGCAATGTGCAAAGCCGAAGCGGCTCTACCCAGCTCTAGCAGCTGAGGGACATTCTGGGAAACGACTAGGAACGAAGAGCTGAGGTTTCTTCCAGGCCTGCACCAGGACAAGCGGCTGGTCTGTACGACGGCTAGAGAACGCATTTATATATGGCCTGCCTTTCGGTTTTGGACAACAGTTTTTTTTATTTCTGAGCAAGTTTCCTTTGTGATAGCTTGCCCCATGACGAAATCCCCACGTGACAAATTGTCCGGCTGCGACTTTCCCTGTTACGAATGGGCAATGTGCAAAGCCGAAGCGGCTCTACCTAGCTCTAGCAGCTGAGGGACATTCTGGGAAACGACTAGGAACGAAGAGCTGAGGTTTCTTCCAGGCCTGCACCAGGACAAGCGGCTGGTCTGTACGACGGCTAGAGAACGCATTTATATATGGCCTGCCTTTCGGTTTTGGACAACAGTTATTTTATTTCTGAGCAAGTTTCCTTTGTGATAGCTTGCCCCATGACGAAATCCCCACGTGACAAATTGTCCGGCTGCGACTTTCCCTGTTACGAATGGGCAATGTGCAAAGCCGAAGCGGCTCTACCCAGCTCTAGCAGCTGAGGGACACTCTGGGAAACGACTAGGAACGAAGAGCTGAGGTTTCTTCCAGGCCTGCACCAGGACAAGCGGCTGGTCTGTACGACGGCTAGAGAACGCATTTATATAGGGCCTGCCTTTCGGTTTTGGACAACAGTTATTTTATTTCTGAGCAAGTTTCCTTTGTGATAGCTTGCCCCATGACGAAATCCCCACGTGACAAATTGTCCGGCTGCGACTTGCCCTGTTACGAATGGGCAATGTGCAAAGCCGAAGCGGCTCTACCTAGCTCTAGCAGCTGAGGGACATTCTGGGAAACGAATAGGAACGAAGAGCTGAGGTTTCTTCCAGGCCTGCACCAGGACAAGCGGCTGGTCTGTACGACGGCTAGAGAACGCATTTATATATGGCCTGCCTTTCGGTTTTGGACAACAGTTTTTTTATTTCTGAGCAAGTTTTCTTTGTGATAGCTTGCCCCATGACGAAATCTCCACGTGACAAATTGTCCGGCTGCGACTTTCCCTGTTACGAATGGGCAATGTGCCAAGCCGAAGCGGCTCTACCTAGCTCTAGCAGCTGAGGGACATTCTGGGAAACGAATAGGAACAAAGAGCTGAGGTTTCTTCCAGGCCTGCACCAGGACAAGCGGCTGATCTGTACGACGGCTAGAGAACGCATTTATATATGGCCTGCCTTTCGGTTTTGGACAACAGTTATTTTATTTCTGAGCAAGTTTCCTTTGTGATAGCTTGCCCCATGACGAAATCCCCACGTGACAAATTGTCCAGCTGCGACTTTCCCTGTTACGAATGGGCAATGTGCAAAGCCGAAGCGGCTCTACCTAGCTCTAGCAGCTGAGGGACATTCTGGGAAACGAATAGGAACAAAGAGCTGAGGTTTCTTCCAGGCCTGCACCAGGACAAGCGGCTGGTCTGTACGACGGCTAGAGAACGCATTTATATATGGCCTGCCTTTCGGTTTTGGACAACAGTTTTTTTATTTCTGAGCAAGTTTCCTTTGTGATAGCTTGCCCCATGACGAAATCCCCACGTGACAAATTGTCCAGCTGCGACTTTCCCTGTTACGAATGGGCAATGTGCAAAGCCGAAGCGGCTCTACCTAGCTCTAGCAGCTGAGGGACATTCTGGGAAACGAATAGGAACAAAGAGCTGAGGTTTCTTCCAGGCCTGCACCAGGACAAGCGGCTGATCTGTACGACGGCTAGAGAACGCATTTATATATGGCCTGCCTTTCGGTTTTGGACAACAGTTATTTTATTTCTGAGCAAGTTTCCTTTGTGATAGCTTGCCCCATGACGAAATCCCCACGTGACAAATTGTCCGGCTGCGACTTTCCCTGTTACGAATGGGCAATGTGCAAAGCCGAAGCGGCTCTACCCAGCTCTAGCAGCTGAGGGACATTCTGGGAAACGACTAGGAACGAAGAGCTGAGGTTTCTTCCAGGCCTGCACCAGGACAAGCGGCTGGTCTGTACGACGGCTAGAGAACGCATTTATATATGGCCTGCCTTTCGGTTTTGGACAACAGTTATTTTATTTCTGAGCAAGTTTCCTTTGTGATAGCTTGCCCCATGACGAAATCCCCACGTGACAAATTGTCCGGCTGCGACTTTCCCTGTTACGAATGGGCAATGTGCAAAGCCGAAGCGGCTCTACCTAGCTCTAGCAGCTGAGGGACATTCTGGGAAACGAATAGGAACAAAGAGCTGAGGTATCTTCCAGGCCTGCACCAGGACAAGCGGCTGATCTGTACGACGGCTAGAGAACGCATTTATATATGGCCTGCCTTTCGGTTTTGGACAACAGTTATTTTATTTCTGAGCAAGTTTCCTTTGTGATAGCTTGCCCCATGACGAAATCCCCACGTGACAAATTGTCCGGCTGCGACTTTCCCTGTTACGAATGGGCAATGTGCAAAGCCGAAGCGGCTCTACCTAGCTCTAGCAGCTGAGGGACATTCTGGGAAACGAATAGGAACAAAGAGCTGAGGTATCTTCCAGGCCTGCACCAGGACAAGCGGCTGATCTGTACGACGGCTAGAGAACGCATTTATATATGGCCTACCTTTCGGTTTTGGACAACAGTTATTTTTATTTCTGAGCAAGTTTCCTTTGTGATAGCTTGCCCCATGACGAAATCCCCACGTGACAAATTGTCCGGCTGCGACTTTCCCTGTTACGAATGGGCAATGTGCAAAGCCGAAGCGGCTCTACCTAGCTCTAGCAGCTGAGGGACATTCTGGGAAACGAATAGGAACGAAGAGCTGAGGTTTCTTCCAGGCCTGCACCAGGACAAGCGGCTGATCTGTACGACGGCTAGAGAACGCATTTATATATGGCCTACCTTTCGGTTTTGGACAACAGTTATTTTATTTCTGAGCAAGTTTCCTTTGTGATAGCCTGCCCCATGACGAAATCCCCACGTGACAAATTGTCCGGCTGCGACTTTCCCTGTTACGAATGGGCAATGTGCAAAGCCGAAGCGGCTCTACCTAGCTCTAGCAGCTGAGGGACATTCTGGGAAACGACTAGGAACGAAGAGCTGAGGTTTCTTCCAGGCCTGCACCAGGACAAGCGGCTGGTCTGTACGACGGCTAGAGAACGCATTTATATATGGCCTGCCTTTCGGTATTGGACAACAGTTATTTTATTTCTGAGCAAGTTTCCTTTGTGATAGCTTGCCCCATGACGAAATCCCCACGTGACAAATTGTCCGGCTGCGACTTTCCCTGTTACGAATGGGCAATGTGCAAAGCCGAAGCGGCTCTACCTAGCTCTAGCAGCTGAGGGACATTCTGGGAAACGACTAGGAACGAAGAGCTGAGGTTTCTTCCAGGCCTGCACCAGGACAAGCGGCTGATCTGTACGACGGCTAGAGAACGCATTTATATATGGCCTACCTTTCGGTTTTGGACAACAGTTATTTTATTTCTGAGCAAGTTTCCTTTGTGATAGCTTGCCCCATGACGAAATCCCCACGTGACAAATTGTCCGGCTGCGACTTTCCCTGTTACGAATGGGCAATGTGCAAAGCCGAAGCGGCTCTACCCAGCTCTAGCAGCTGAGGGACATTCTGGGAAACGACTAGGAACGAAGAGCTGAGGTTTCTTCCATTGTACCGTGGCCAACCGCGAACCTGTACGTCGCACCTCACCGCCGCAAACCTCGCCATAGTTTCAGCGGATTTATTTTAATGATGCAGTAAGTATGCGTTTCTTCTGGTGACCTTATTAGTCGGTAAACGATCCAAGGCGAAAGCAAATCGCGTCGCAACAACGAAGCTAGACTCGCTGCCCATGGGCGTAACGCTACTTTCCGCGCCAACTCGATGAGTAGGTTTGTTTTGGACTTCAATGCACTTCGAAGAGGGCCAGCACAAGTTTAGCATCGAGCTTTCTGAATAGGCTGTTTTCCCTGACGCAATTTCGTTTGCCATTTTTTTTGTTATTCGAGCTTGTATGCGTGTCGAAAGCGAGCATTCTAAATCTGATTGACACCATCAAATACGTGCTGAAAATAATTTTATAAGTTTGCTAACGCTGACATCAAACAACAAAATGACGAATTGACGTCATCATTCTTAAGTGATAATCATTAGATTTCTTTTTTGCAACGCGATTTCCTTTAGGCTTTTGGCCTGTTTACCGCCTGATGAAACCAGAAAAAAATACTTATACTTACTGCATCACGTGCACACGTGATTCAATCCACGACGACTACGGCGAGGTACGCCGCGATGAATTGCGAGGTGGAGGTCCGCTGTGTCTGCGGTAAACTATGGCCCATGATACACCACGGAGGAAACCGAAACTCAGTTCTTAATTAACAGTCCCAGAATGCACCTCAGCCTCCCGGGGCGCTCCGTTTTTTGCGCATTGCCTTTCGTCGAATGTTTGGCTTACCATCTCACTGAACTCAGCGAAAGATAAGAACGAGGGTTGTGCATGTGGCAAGGGTTGAACACGAATACGAAATAAACGTCTGACGGATGTCGTGCGATGGGTCGGAAAGATGGCCGAACGTCCGCGATGCGCGAAGAACGTGTCGATTCCTGACTTTTATGCCTGCGCTTATATGTTCAAGCATCACGACACCCTCAGAGGTCATGACTCTCTGTTAGGCCCACTGCGAATCTCGAATGTCCGCCATCTTTCCGACCTGTCGTGCGACCCGTCGGACGCTTTGCCGAACAATTTGTCTGGCACTCCACTATGGCAAACGTGCATTCATGCATCTGTGTCGTCACCTATAGGCTCAGGCTCTAATCACCTCTGTGAACAGTGTTGCCAAGAACGTAGGACGACCTTCACTGATTATGTGCCAGGCTGCCAGAGATTCCTTCGACTGTAAATCATTACTTTTCTTTACTGACACGAGCATGTCAGAGTTTTATTTCTCAGTGTCGTTTTTCCTTCTTCAAATACATGCCCGCGCTAATCTTGGACGGGGCAAGGCGTGTAAACAGTGTCCGGATTCCCCCCCCCCCTTTTAGTTTCAAGGTTGAAATCTTTTCCCCTGCAGCGTTATTTTTCTTGCGGGCAGACGTACAGCACTTCTTACCAGTCTGGTGACTTCCAAAGCCGCTGTTGTGTGTTTCTCTACCGTTTTTTTTCCTCTCGATTGAATACTTGAAACCGGTGAAGGTCGCAAGTGGCAGAACTGTTAGCCACGCCGGGATGTACAGACGATCAACAAGAACCGATGGAAAACACTTTTCCATGCTTTTTTTACACCGACGAGTTGGCTTCCCTCTTTCCCTTCACCCCAAAATAAACACCACCACCACCGACGAGCCTGACTGGTGTTGATAACGCTCGTGCGGTATTCGCTAATGACATCCACACACAAAAACAAAACAAAGGACATCGCGTTACCTCACTGAGAGACGCTATCGACGCTTATTTATGCGCAAGGCGAGCGGGAGGTTTGAGCTGCTAGGTATCCAGTCGACTTAAAAGTCCATTCGGACGAAACCTTGATTGGGCGGAACGTTTCAGTTCGGGTCAATTTTCAGTTCGGCTATAATTGTAGAATGACAGGTTTTCTTTATTTATTTGAAATACTATCGGCCCTACACAGGACCAAGGTAGGAGTGTATTGGCACAGCACAAAAAATACACGCGCTCCAAATGCACAGATCAATAACACGTATCCAACACAACAATAAAATGACAACTCTAGGTACTGCTGGCAGAAATCTCTGAAACAAGGGAACTGAACTCTTCTCGGGTTCCAGCGGTCACGACATGTGCCGGGAGCTTGTTCCATTCTCGCGCTGTTTGCAAAAAGAACGAGTACCTAAAACAGTCCTTGGAAAACTTCCGCTCCTCCACATACCGAGTACGCTTGTTGCAGGTTATACGCGACATGCTCTCTTTAATATACTGTTCCTTATTTACTAGCACCAGGTTACTCATTGTGTTATAAAGAAAGGTTAAGCCGCTTTTGCTTCCGTGTTATCATGGAGCGATACGGGTATCGTGAGCTCGCACTGCCGCTTCGGTCACTCGTGCACACAGGAGGCAGCTGGAGCTGAAGTATTGGTTCTCCGTCCTCCGATACACCCTGAAACTGGTTACATACATATTGGTATGCTAAAATCCACTGGTTCCTTGTAGATAGGAATGACAGCCGCCAAGGCCGCAGCATGGCGTGGCAGATTAAGATCAATGAACAACGGCGAAAGGTAGCAGCCGTGTGTAGAATAAGAAGGCACAATTGTACCTATCAATAACACCCCCCCCTTTTTTTTTTGCTCGTCTATGAAAATGGAAAACACTAACGGTTATTCTTAAAATTGTATTTTTTAATTTTTTTTCACAGTTTTTCATTTTCATAGACGAGCAAAAAAAAAAGGGGGGGGTTGCTTCAGCAGAGGAAATAAAGCAAAAAATGAAAAGACATTCAGGAAATGAAATACGTGGCAAACTAAATGCTTTGATCCAGGACAAGATCGGAAAGGACAAAATGAAATGGACGAGGGAAATTAACCGAAATGATAGAAATGCAGCCAAATGGTTTGGGAGCGAATAAGTTTACAGGGTAGAAAGTCAGAGCTGCATCACCACTCGTTAACTCCTGGTGATGGGACACACGTAGAAGGGGTGGGGGCGTGCCAATATCTTAGGACCATAATTGAGGAAATGTTTTCAGATCTGGACCATCCAGAAACCATAGAAACAATATATTGCAGTGACAGCCAACCAGACCTTAGCGAAGTGCCACAGATAACACCAAGAGAATGGAAAAGAGCCGAAAGCAGGGAGTCAGCAGGAACATCAATTTGTCCAGATGGAGTATAAATGAGCGATGTGAACATTCTTGGCAAAACAACTAAATTGATGCTGCAGCAAACAACAAAAACAATTATTGTTAGGAAAGAGGTACCCGAGTCTAGGCAGGATAAGGCTGCTGTACATGGGTAAAGGCGACAGGGACAACATCAAATCTCATACCGCCCCCTAAAGGTAACATCTGTCCTACACAGACACGCAATGCAGGCGGTGAAGGGCACATTAGAAGAATGGGCATAAGCAGAAGAAATGTTAAGAGAACTGCAGAATGGTTTTCGCAAGGATAGAAGACTGAAGAGGATTTGTATGCGGTCACGCAATGTATAGAAAGAGCGCAAAGTCAACGACCGTTATAGGATGGCTTTGTTAGACATTAAGGGAGCATACGATAGCGTAAATCAGGAAATTCTGTGGACAGAGCTAAAGGAATCAGGTTTAAATACGAAATTGGTGAGGTTTTTGCAGGAAATGTACATGGACAATACAGTAACTATAACACGGGAGGCTGAAACCACAGAGCCAGCAGCAATAAGGCGTGGGCTTAGGCAGGGATGACCTCTGTCCTGTCGCTTCTACTTTTCATGATATACTAAAGGAAAACGAAGAAAAGACTAGAGAAAAGTGAATTGGGCTTCAACATATTGTACATGGAGGGAGGGAAAACAGTGAGGCAGAAATCGCCAGGCCTCATGTACGCAGATGATATTGCACCCTTAGCAGATAAGTGAGAAGAGTTGCAGAAATTGATAGGAATCTGGGGCGTGAAGGGGGATGCCCTCGGATTTAAATTCAGCGGAACAAAACCTGGAATTACGTTTTTTAACGACATCAAGGGAGATCTTTTAAAAATACAGAACATAGAGATAGATATGGCGGACGAGTACAAATATCTTGGAGTGTGGATCAACGAAGGAAAGTAATACCTCGAGGAATATGAGACATATAGTTGGTAAAGGTAAATGGAATTCGACCATTATGAAGCACGAGGCGTTATGAAACTTTAATATGTATACGAAGTGGTGTGGGGAGTATGAAAGGAGTAATGGGACCAGGATTGACCTTTGGTAATGGAGTCTTGTGCATGAGTTCTGAAGTTCAGGCGAAATTGGAGATATAACAAAGAAGCATCGGTAGAATAGCTCTAAGGGTACATGGGAACACCCCAAACGAGAGAGTTGAGGGTGATATGGGCTGGTCATCGTTTGAAAGCAGAGAGGCGGTGAGTAAAATTAATTTTTACCAAGGACTAACAGACAGGAGGACACGCGGTGGACGTATAAAATATATAAATACATATGTATAAGGAGTCTGAACACGAGATGGACGAAACGGACACGAAAACCTAAGAGGAAATTCCTGCAGACGGGCAATAGGGAGGAGAAAACGCGTTCAATGGAAACGAAAATGAAGGAGGCAGAAAGATGGGCGTGGAAAAGAAAATGCAGGGGAAATCAGCTTTAAGTATTTATAGGTCACAAAAGCAAGAAATGAAGAAGGAAGGTTTATTCGATAATTCAAGAGGGAGCGCTTTGCTGTTTGACGCAAGGACGGGAGTATTAAGAACAAAAGCATATAGGGCCACATCTGAAGACCCAAATGCAGTGTGCACAGTATGTAAGAAGGAAACGGGAACAACTGACCATGGGATTCTAAAATGTAAGGAGCTTAGTCCTGCCCTTCCCGGAGGGCGACAAACCTGGCCCTCGGTTTCGCTGGAGAAGATGGAGGGGTGGATTATAAAAGAGTAGAGGCAACCAAGAGAAGATTGGACTGCTGGTGGAAATTATCTAGAGAACATTTAACTAAGTACAGCTAACTAGCGCAGCTGGGGGGCAGGTGGGACAAAGGAAAATCGGGACTCCCTCCCGCGTGGCTCTGGCCCAAATTCTCAACTGTGTGCCACAGTGGGTCGGCTGTTAGGTGACGCCGACAAGGTTCGACCAGAGGAAAATTGGCGACTCCCTCGCCGGGGAGGTGGAGGCGGGGCTGATGTTTTTAGTTTTTTTGCCCGATCCCCTTAGGTCTGCCTGGCAATCATCTTCATGACCTGGTGATAGAAAAACACATTAACTTGGAAGGGGAAATCAGGCTTTTGTTATTGTTTTTAGGCTACGTGGCGCAAGCTACCGCCCGTTACAAAGGGTAAAACCGTTTTCATCCATCCATCCATCCATTGGATCTCTATTGTAGTCGGCTGGATCGGGGATCGGGAGCTTGTCTGTGGCACCACCGGCGGCCATTGCTTGAGACCAGGCAATACACGCAAGTCTATGGGAGAAACACACAAAAGTAGGAATATCGAAGCTTGTACGTAGTGCTCGAAAGCTAGTATTTCGTGATGCGCTGCAATCATTATATCGGGTGTTTAAACATTCAATCGGTATTCGTCAAGCGTTCTAACACCCATTAAAAAATCAAACTTGCCAGAGCACCCACGGCTGAGCTGGCAAGCTTGCTCTCGTAGTGGAGTAAACAAAGGAACTTGCGTGAATAAGGCCATCCTCGGGAAAGCCTAGAAGTTTATGAATGTCGAAAACGTTCTATCTTAACAGCGGCTTTCCGGAAGTGAGCCAACTCCGAGTAGCAAAGCCTTCAAACTTGTTGTCTGCTAAAAACTCATCGAAACCGCCACCGACTCTGTGGTAACTCTAGGTAACTCTTGTCTCGTTAAGCTGCACTGCGTTTTTCGCCCAGAAGAGACACACTCGACCACAAAACATTTATTTATAACAACTGTGAGGGCTGTCAGTTTTAATGCTTGTGCACAAGCAATGGGAGAGGCTTCTTGAAAATCAGCCAAAACGTTTCAGTGCAGACAGCAGCTTAGAAATGGGGGAAACGGCACTTTTGTTTCGTTTTCTCCATAGAATCCCATGCGTCAGCTGGAGTAAAGTGATGGCTGCCGGTGGTGCCACTCGACCCCAGCAAGACAAGCCTCGATTTTACGACCTTGATTTACAACCTCGTACAAAAACGTCCTATCCGGCGCCCCTGATAAGGAACGTTTGATCAGGGTGTTTCGCAGCAACCATGAAAACGACAAAACAGACGTGGATCTTGTTGAACAGGTTCTGTCTAACAGCAGCTCGTATATTTGACGGAGTTCGACAGTTCGATGCAACTGATGCTAACACCAAATCTCACCGGACCAGCAATAAATAAAAAATTAAAATAAAACGAGACGCGTTAATTATTGACGTAAACGATCGACACCAAAACGCACTTCCCCAAAAGCATATATGTATATTATATCACTGTAAGAAAAATCTGATCGTAAAAGAAGTCTTATCGGCTTCTCCTCATTTTGCACCCTCTAAAGTTCTTTTAAGCACTCCCTAAAAGGGTCCTTCGGGAAAAACCTGTAAGAGGTTCTTTTAAGCTACTTTTTGGTGCGAAAAGGTTCTTCATCGCCCAGTCGACTTTTTAGTGCGCTAGGGGGCGAGAGTGCTTGAGGGAAAACAGTTCTTCACGAGCTGAAAAATTTCTTGGGGCGTCAAAAAACCTTTCAAGTACGATATCTTTTTTTTTATTTTAATGTGCGACGTACGCTCCGCGATTCCAAATAGCCTATGCTCCGGAGATTAGTACTGTTGTCAAGAAAATAAAGAGAAAGAGAGAACGTAAATGACGTTTCTGAGAGTCGTCCAGAAATTACGAGTATTTTATCACTTCTCGCTGTCTGTTTTAGGAGTAGATGTTGGTGATTTTTTCCTTTACACAGAGCTCTGATATTCATCATTTCCCTATGCGGAAGGTTTGCGAAGACTTTCTTGGCAAAAGTCGACTTCAAATGGATAATCTACCTTCCGCATTTTGCTTAACAAATAAAACCGCTCATTTTTCAGTCTGACTGGAATAGAGAACGCGAGTCCTTGGACCACCGGTGTTGTCCTTGCTTGCTTCGGACCGACTCGAAGCCCAGAAGGACGACCGCATCTAGTGCCGAAGGCCTTCTGTCCACAGATCACTCACAAACAATAGAACCACCGGAAAATTCCTGTATCGAGTGCCCGATTTGAATGACGCGGCGAGGACCAAAATTTCCAGCTCCCGCAGATTCTATTTATTCGCCCTGTCTCGATTCTCTCTGAATAAGCTGTTTGCCGGGAGGCAACTGAAAAAACTCACAAAGCGAGCAATGATTTCGCCCCGTAGAGTTCTTCCCCGCACCGTGTGCCAATAAATCAGATTACGGGAAGACCACACAATAATATTTGCTCATAAGCGCGAGATATAGTTTGGATTTGAAATTCGAATCGTTAAGCTGCTGGATTGCGCGCATGGATCGCTGGCATGGTAGATGCTGGCAGTCGTCGCTGCTCTTACGCTATCTTTCCCGCGGCAATCATAACTGTCGTAGGACGGCCTTGACCACGCCTAATACAGACTAATGGCCGTATTTATGAGAAGCGGAATCGTTGACGTGTCTTCTTCACCGGTAATGTGATCGCATACCGCGGTACGCTTGTCGGCCAAACGACTGCTGTTGATGAAACCGCAACCCTCGGGTATTTACGGCCAAACTGCGTAAGAAGAAGAAAAAAAGTATGTGGCATCTCGCGGCCTGTCCACGTGCCCCTTCGTCTGCATAAACTTATCGTGATGTATTTGAAGTACAATCCGAGTTTTTTTATTTGGATGGATAAATAATTTTTTTTATTTTATCCAGCACAACATCCAAGGTTTAATGCCGGAAAGGTAGTCATTAAATATGCCCTTCGTCTCTCAGGTCTTTCGTGCCTTAGTAAGGCCGTACGAATTAACCGTCCAAAGGCGTCACCCAACGATCCGGTTCATACGAGAAGCTAGGTTTCTAGATTTTGCTGTTTTTCTAAAAGACGCTGACGCATTGCGGCAGTGTGGCATTCTGGCAGTTCGGCGCCCCAAAAGCCACGCACTCCCAAAAACACGACGCCAACTTGCTGTTCAAATAATACAAAATGCACGTGCGTTTTCCCATAGGAAGGCACAGAAGCACCGCAAAAGTAGACTGGTTGCTGTCTGCTTCAATTTGCGTAACGGAAGTCGCATAGATACTAGCGCCCGTTGAACGAACCTCTAGCGTACATTATAATAACTCAATGTACACCAAAGGTGTCGCTGGTGGACGCGATGAGGCGAACGGCGGTTCGAGGACTGGTCGATTTTTGCCGATCCCGTGATGCGCACCGCACGGGGCTTTTTTGACCGGAGTACCGTCTGAGGCCGCAATCAGAAAAGTTGGAAGCAGCACATGGCTGAGGATGGAAGCAAAAGCCTGCACGGCGAAGACAAGCGGATTAGTGGTCTGTGTTGATGCACAGCCACCGAAGAGCAATCTTGGCACGCTGTATTCGAGCCACGGATATTGTGCTGACTCGTGTTTGCAGGCATTCTTTCCTATGATGTATGGGCAGTGTGAGCCCGGCTTATTCCGTCAAAACAGTCAGGACTATTGGCAAGCACAGGATACGTCGCGCACATTCCGGTTCATGTTTCCTCAGCGCAGTTACCACGCGTTTCGACGACCTACGAAACCAGCCGCTGTTTCTCTGCCCCTGGGCCCTCAAATGAAGTAAAGAAGGCTGAAATGTGGCGCGTTGAAGTTCAGTGAGGAGAAAAATGGGACTGGTTTATTAAAGGGACCATGAAACAAAATTTAGTTCGAATTTTACTACATGCGTATCGATTATTGGGCCACAAGTAGACTCTAGACTGCTACTCGGTGACAAGTTTCTGAATGAGGCAGCGGACTGTCTCCTTCAGACAGTAAGGTCTTTTGCCGGGCCACGAAGGAGATATGGGAACATTACCGATATCTTGGGATTTGTTAAAGATTACGTTAAAGAACCGAAGGACGTGCTTGAACTCCTAAAGTTGCTAGATAAAAAAGCGCACCTCATGCTTCGTCCAAGTAGCGAGCAAGGCGCCTGCGTGCTTATACTTCGAGAAGGCTGAGGCCCCTCTTTTTAGAAATGTGACCAAGACACCCACCAAAAAGGTTGTGGTTTCCGCAGAGTGAATGGCCTTGCGACGTGTTTTGGGCGCAGGCGTGAGAACGTTAACTTCCTCACTAAACAAAAAAAAAAAGAAAAAAAAATTAAAAAATGCCGCGCAGAAGAAAAAAAAGAATCTATATTTCGCTTTTTTCGTGCAGCTTACGAAATGCTAATTAATTTATTTTCGGGCTAAAACAAGACAAATAGTTGTCAAAACCAACGAGCAACGTAATTTGTTACACGATGTCATATAATAGTAAAAACGGAAATATTTTACTCGTTAGTGACTTAAAATCTAACGAGAACGTTAGTGCGTTACCGAAAGAGATCTAACAGGTGACCAGTAACGTCGTTACTTGTAACGCGGTACTCGCAACATTGGCGTGAAGTCACGCATGTGAGCTCTAAAGGAAGCAAAATTGGGTTTCCTCCGGCCGTTCTTTTGCCGCTGCCAACCGCTGCCGATGGCAACCTGCGGGACAGCGGGCGCCATCTGTGCGAGGCGGCAGGCAGCTGAGCGGGCCGCTCCGTCCTTGTGAAAGTGGAACGGGGAAGCCTTGGCGGAGGTTGAACAAGCTCCTCTCACGATACAATCAGCCGCTGCTGCGTGTAAGCAGATAAGACGCCTTGAGCCCGTTTGCATGTCGTTTACCTCCGCCGACCCCAGACTCGCGCCCTGGGACCACTCGGGCTTCACCGAGTACGCGATCCTCAAGCTGCCAGACTTGAGGAACGCGTTTTCCGATAACCAAGTAACGGCTTCGTTACGTTTTGATGGAGTATCAAGGAACGGTGTTTAGTTACTTCTGGAGAAGCACCTTTAGAGTATCGAACCTATTCTCACCCCAGCTTGCGCCTGTAACTTGCGCGACGAGAAAACGCTAAATAGACCATAAAAAGAGGGGCACAAGTTATGTCAGTGCATGCGCAGTTATCCCCGAATGAACGCGTTAAAAGACGAGAAATTATTAACGGCGACACGTATTAGAAGCGGCCACTGCTCCAAAAACACGAAACATTAAGAGTAACAAAAATATAAGCCGTTACTTTCAAGCTGATGTAACACGTTCCTTTCGAATCGCAGTAACGTGTAACATACTTCGTTACTTCTTGAGTGAGTAACGAGTAATCGTATTTAGTCAATTTATTTCAGGAACATGTACATGTCTTGAGGCTGCCATCCAGAAGGCGAAACGGTACCGCGGTTCCGACTTGGAACCAGTCGGATTAGAGCCACTAGATGCAGGGGTTTCCCCAGGATTCTAATCAAGGGGGGGGGTGTCCCAATGGCTCGGGGGGGGGGGGGGGCGATGCGAGGCGAGGCTAGATAAAATATAAAACTGTTTCTTTTTTAGTCCACTAGCTAAATTACAGACGTCTATTAACCAAATGCTCATACCCGTAATGTATGTTTCCCTTTCTCTATATATACACACCTGAGAGGTGGTGTTTTCTACTTAATCTGAAAAAAAGAATTTTTTTTCTTTTTTTTTTTTAGGTTCAAGATTTAAGGGGGGGGGGGTGTCCAGGAAAACTA
Organism: Ixodes ricinus; assembly: GCA_037355805.1. Lineage (NCBI taxonomy): Eukaryota > Metazoa > Arthropoda > Arachnida > Ixodida > Ixodidae > Ixodes > Ixodes ricinus. Next base: position 17,340 of record JAZHYW010034705.1, on the reverse strand, counting down.
GGGGGGGGTGTACACCCCTAGGGGGGTCTGGGGAAATCCCTGACTAGATGAGCTGCGCTTAGAGTATCGGCACTCCGTCCCCGACATTGTTGTGGGCGCCGCCATTTTGGGGCTTGTGCAGAACAGACGCAACCGCCGATCGTCATGATTCAAAAGTGCGACTTCCTCAGCATTAGATTCGGTGCTAGGGAGCTCGTTTCATATGGCTTTGATCTGTCGCGAGCTGTTTACACATTTCTGCAGGACGGAATAGCGTCTGCGGTGATTTCAGATAAAGCTTCAGAAAACTGGCAACCATGATTTTGAGTCACAAGATGGATTTGTGTAGTTACTCTGAAGCGTAGCTTATTTCATGGCACTAAGTCGGAGGGGTTTCACGAGCACAGCTGACAATAGAGAGCTTTTGGCAGCTTTTGTTTTCAGGCCACACTATTTGTAGCGGGAGCTCACGCTGCCGCTTCGATACATGCTCTGAAGCGCGCGCCCGTAGCGGTAGCGAGCCTTTGAAAACGATCTACTAAAACTCCCCATTGTCGCGCTTCCGATTCATTCTTGTTTTGCAGATGTATATGTCGAAGCGTAGATGCGGTGGAAATATGTTTATCCGTTGATACTGCGTAACTAGTTTGTCCTGTCATCACCCTCTTAGTGATAAGTAACGCTATTTAATGCAATGCACCTCATATTTCAGTTAAGGCCAGCTGGACTGGAATAAACATACACACAAAGAAAATACCATACACACATATCGACTGACAACTAAATTTTCGTTCTCTTCCTCTTCTACTGCGAACCCCACATGAGGGAAATATTTTCTTCTTCCTTTTTCTTCCTACTTCACCGAATATTGAGGAACACTTTGTTATTTCTCGTGCAGCGCGAGGGGGCGCACCAACGCAGTTATCACCCTTTTCCTCAATGGCAAGGGCCTCCAGGATTTCAGGTCGTAGTTTTGTCCTGTTCTTTGCCACGACGTTTACGTCGTAGAACCCTGCTGAACAATGACACGCACGACAAAGCGTTGGCAAATGTCCTTCTGCTGACCGGTTTTTCATTGATGTAGCATGCTCCCTCGTACGATCGTTGATGCATCGGCCAGTTTGTCCAATGTAACTTCGGCCGCATGTCGGCAGAATGTGGTACACCACCTCCTTCTCATACAGGGCGCATTGAGTCTTGTGAGCAAAACCCTCCCCTCCTCCTCCTCAAGAGCTGCACTCTAAATTTCGCATTACAGGGGTTTGTAAACGTCTCATTTTTTTTTATCGAAATGCTCGTGGCCGAAGATTTCAAGTCGTCGAACTGATGACGAATGTTCTTTCAACTGATTTAGACATAGTTTGTCTAACAGAAACATGGCTCTTTGACCGAATATCTAGCGTTGAATACTTCCCATCAAACTATGTCGTTCACCGCAGAGATCGCGATTGTGTGAACACCGGGCAAAAATTAGGAGGGGGGGGGGGGGTTTGATAGCTGCTGACTGTGCTATTCAATCGCTTCGAAGAGCGAATCTTGAAACGTATGCTGAGTGCATTTGAATAGAAATTTCTGCCAGCGATGGGTTCCACTACTTAATTGGGAACTATTAGTTCCCTCCACTTTTTGGTGATGTCGTGTATATAGACCATTTTAAAACCCTCTGTAATATTGTTGATTTTTCTACATACAGGTTACAATTATGTGGTGATTTTAATCTGCCTGGTCGTGATTGGTCAACTGGAATGGCGTCACATATAGTGTTACTTGTGGCAAAGTGGAATGGTTACTTTCTTTTCAAATTTTTACGGGTTTACTCATTTTAACTCCTGCCAAAATACAGCTGCCAATGTCCTTGATTTATGCTTGTCAAATGCTCCCATAGAGTCTATTGTTCAGGCTGTCACAAGGTTGGTGCGTGTTATCATCCTCCCTCTGTAGTTCAGTTTAGCCTGTCATGTGGGCCCCGTGCTAGCCATCAGTTCTCTTCGTTTTGTTATCGCAATGGTGACTATTACGGGTTTTCCAATCGCCTTGCTCATTTCAACTGGTCTGACAGATTATCAGACCTAAACGCTGACTCGGCCACTACTAAGTTGACTTCGGTAGTATCGAATGCAATGAGGATTTTTATTCCGAAACGACACGCACGTAAGTCTAAGTATCTGCTGGTTTCTGGGAGAGCTAAAGCGCCTGCTTCGTATAAAACCGCACTAGAATCGAATGTATAAGGAAACTGAACTGAACGTCTACTACGTTAAATTCAGTGTTTATCGTGCTCTAGAAAAGAGGTATATAAAACTGGTAAACTCTTGCACTCATCAAATGTTGAAAAAAGTTTAACTAAAGAACCTCGGACAATCTGTCGCTATGCTAAGAACCACATCCGCGACAATGCACAAAATGTGTGCTTACGAGAATCAACTGGCTTTCTGTCCTCGCCAATTGACACAGCAAATCGTTTTCTTGATTACTTTCGTTGCTGCTGTTCTAGTTCGAGAACTGCTGGTACAACAGACAGCTTTAGCGAAAGCACAGACTTCTTATCTGCTCTTACTGTCGACGTCACAGTGGTTCTCGAAGCTATTAGAAAATTAAAACCTAAGTTATCTACGGGGATTGATGGTATACCTAATTTTTCCTATCCCTTATGATGGGTGTTTTCCCTGGCTTGTGGAAGTCCTCTATAGCTGTACCCATCGTCAATGCAAGTGATCCCTCACTATTATTTATCTACTGACCGTCCCGTTTCGTTATTTTGTGGGTTTGCAAAGGTTTTCGAAATTGTTATACATAACCGGATCTCTAGTTATGTCAGCCAGAAAATTTGTCCTGTTCAACATGGTTTTTTAAAGGGAAAGTCAGTAGAAACAAATTTGTGCTCTTTTCTGGATTTCTCTGTACCGACAGTGACAGACGGAGGCCAACTTGATGATGTATATTTTGACAAGTCGAAGGCCTAAAACTTTGACGGTGTGGACCATTCTTTAGTGCTTTGCAAACTTTCTTCTTATGGCCTGTGCCCTAAGCTGTGTGAATGGATCAGGAGCTACTTGGGTTTACGCAGTAACACTGCCACTGTTGGCAACTCATTTTCAAAGTGTTTGATATCGACTTTTGATATACTCCAAGGGTCGAACCTGGGACCAATGTTGTTTATTTTGTTTGTAAACGATACAGTATCATGCGTTAAGCATTCGAATGTCCTTCTTTTCGCTGACGACGTCAAACTTGTTTTAAATGTTAAAGACTATGTTAATTGTACTTTAGTGCAAACTGATACTGGTGCAATTTCCGAGTGGTGTGCAAAAAACGCTTTGTCGTTGAATCCAGGAAAAACTGAACTGACATCTTTATCAAGAAAGTGGGACGTTCTCTTGTTCCCTTTTGTGCTCGGGGGCAATACGATTGATCGTGTATCTCATGTAAAAGACCTTGGCGTCTATATTGATACTAGTACTATTTCATTTACTACGCATGTATCTAAGATCGCTGGTTCAGCGATAAGAAAGTGGGGTATGGTCACTCGGTTATCACGTTCTTTCACTTCACCATTATCTGTGGTGCGTCTGTACTGCAGCCTCGTACGCTCGGGACTTGAATTCGGTTCAGTTAGTTGGAACTCACTATCTTTAATTAACCCAAGTTGAAATGATTGAAAATGTGCAGAATAAATTCATTCGAAATATTTACGACCGATACGTTGGCCGGAGACTGTAGTTAGGTTATGATTTGTTGCTATCATTATTTGAGCCTGGAGCAAGGAGGCATCGGGCCACCTCCAACAACAATGATTTAGCCTCCCTTTCTCTTTCCCTCCCTCGTGAGTGTGTGTGTGTGTGCGAGCGTACATGCGTGTGCTATGTATGTGTGTGTGTGTATATGTATGTTTCATGGTGAAAATCTTCCTCTGTTTTGTTTTGTTTTGTTTTGTAGTAATGCGGCACTGCAGGCATCAGGTATTGGCCAATGGCCTTTCTGTGGTGTCGCAGCCCCTTAGGCTGAATAAAGATTATTATTATTAAAGGCTATCAAAGAGGAGAACTAGATACACCCATTATCTTTATAAGGTAGTGCATGGCACTATTAAAACTGAGAGCTTACTTGTGAGTATAGACTTTCATGTGCCCACTAGAGCTAGTCGCCATTTTTTAACATTTTACCCCAGTAGACTTTGTGAATCGTGACCGTTATCTCGTACGCAGTCTGTTTTTTATAATATAGGCAATTGTAAACTGGATATTTTCTTTGATTTTGCTAAATTTAAGCCAGCTTTGCAAAAGTGTATTTCATGTGACTCAAAGTTTGTGTAGGAGTTGCATTTGCCTCGCAAACTTGTATTCATGCCCTTTTGTACATTTTAAATAGCGTGGCTGTAAACACGAACTGACAGTGCACCACACAAAAGGCTTCATAGCTCTTTGTGGCATGCAAGCCCATCCTCCCGCAGGAAAACATTGTTTGTGACCAAGCTGGATCCGGCCACCACCTCTACTGCCATCGTTGGGCATCTGTCTTCACTCGATGTGGAAAACTTGAAGTGCCACCGACTGAAGACTCGCTACAATACCTACGCCTCCTTTCACGTCTCTGTAGCTGCCGAAGACTTCGAGAACATCTCTGACCCTGCTTTGGGGCCGAAGGATTGTCTGTTTAAACCTTTCAGAGGCGCACTTCGTCAAGAACTCTTTCACTCGTCCGAAGAAGTCCACAACCCCAACACTAAGTACAAAGATAAGTAATATTGATTTATTTTATCAGAATGTCCGTGGCCTGTGGACGAAAGCTGAATGTTTCTTTACCAACATTACTCTCTCTAATTACTCATTCGTTTGCTTAACGGAAACTTGGTTGTGTCCTAGTGCTAGTTCCTCGGACTACTTTCCGCCTGGTTTTGATGTCTACCGTCACGATCGTGATTTTTCTTCCCGAAGCGAAGTAGGAGGCGCTGTATTGGTCGCAGTTGACAAACAATATAGCTCACGAAGACGTGAAGGTTTGGTAAGATTTCCCGAGTCCCTGTGGGTGAAAATGGAGTGTTCTAGGAGAGAACGCATTTTAATAGGTTTGTTTTAACTTACTCCTCAGACGACACCAGATGGTTTCCACAGATGTCTCGCTGACATTGAAAATATAACGAATGACTCACAGGGAAGCAAGATCTTAATCTTGGTGGATTTTAACGGTCCAGGTATAAACTGGACACAGTTCAATACAACTTTTATTGCAAACAAAAGTGTAACTATCTCCTCAACTTTACTTATTTTTTAGACCTTAGACAGCACAATAACATTCTAAACGACCAAGGTACTGCTTTAGATTTATGCTTTTTAAACACGGACGGTGTACGTGTTACTCGAAGGGAACTTTCTATGGTTCCTGGGGATAGATACCGCCCTGCTTTTGATGCAGTTCGTTCTGTTTTCGATCCTCCGGTCCTCAGTCCCTCTAATGGTCCTTTCCCAAACACACCGTACAAGTATTGGGCTGTAGACTACACTGGAATGTATCACTATCTGTCGGGTGTTGACTGGGCTTCTATCTTGGAGTCGTCTGATGTCAACGACCAAGTACATCTCCGCACAAGTGTTGTTCAGGAGGCCATAGACATATATATCCCTCTCGAAATATCTAATGATTCTCGCTTCCCTAACTGGTTCTCTCGTAAACTCTGGAAGCTTTTAAAACGAAAAAATGTTTTGTACAGGAGGTTTAAGAAAAGTGGTCTTCCAAAGTAGGAAGTTGTATTTAAAATTTGCAGAAAGCAATGTAAGAAAATTTTAAACCGTGATTGCCAGGAGCACCGTGACTCGGTAGAATCAGATCTCGTTAAAAATCCCAAGAAAATCTCGAGGTACGCTAAATCCCGCTTCGGGAAGACTATTGAGTCCGAAATTGTCTTGAATCAGCAAAGCGACAGTGCAAAAAACATGTCTGAGTTGTTTGCGGATCACTTTGCGTCAGTCTACAGTAAGAATAATAACTGCTCCTCAACTATATTGCCTCACTAAGATGGGTTTGGTGACTCATTAGGTTCTGTTGTTGTCGATGAGGAATGTGTTAGGCTTTGTATTAAGAAAATAAGACCCATATTGTCTGAAGGTCTTGACGGGATATTCGCTGCAATCATTAAGGATTATCATGAATTATTTACGCCTATACTGTGCACAATTTTTAATAACTCCTTGACGTCAGGAATATTCCATGACGACTTTAAGTGGCAGTGGTTCTTCCGGTCCTGAAGTCTGGAAATAGTGTTGATGTTCTTAATTACTTACCGATTTCTCTTCTCTCTTCTTTTTCCAAACTCATTGAAATGGTCATCCATCACTTCCTCTCCTTCCGGTTTTATAGTATAATCATTCCTAATATGCATGGCCTTATGTCCGGCAGATCGACACCTACCAATCTCGTATCTTTTACGTCTGCTGCATCTGAAGTCGTTTGTAATAAAGGTCAGTTTGACGTTTTTTTTTTTAAATTTCGACCTGAGTAATGCCTTCTACATAGTCAACCACAACATCCTCTTATACAAGCTTTCCTCGTACGGAGTATGTGGTTCCGTATACAATTTGTTAAAAAGCTATTTGTCCAATAGGCAAGCGTACGTCCGTGTCAACAATACTACCTAGTCCTTGTAAAAGGCAAGCTCTGGAATGCCTCAGGGATCGGTCTTGGGCACCCTCTTTTTCAATATTTTTGTAAATAATGTCTCACAGGTTATATCAAACTCTTCATTTCTGCAGTACGCTGATGATATAAAACTTTAAAAAAATATCGACCTGACAGGATTGCATCACGCATCAGAATGACGCATATTCCTTCGGTCATTGGTGTTTAGACAATGACCTCTGTTTGAATAATTCTACAACTAAAAGCAATGACATGTATTCTCGCAAGACCCACGACATAATTTTTCCTTATAGTTATCACGCTGAACGGCTGAAACGTGTAAGTGAACTCAAATACCTTGGTGGTGTTTTTGATTAAAACCTGAGATTTGACACTCACGTTACCAAAGTGGCTCAATCGGCCTTGTGCACGTGGATGGCGCGTCTCGCATAACAAAGGAATTCGAAAGCCCGTCAGCTTTTTTCACGCTGTACTGTTCCTTAGTTAGATCCGAGCTAGAGTGTGCCTCGGTTGTTTGGAACGACGTTTCCAAAACTTACAGTTTATCTGTCGAGCGAGTTTATCTGTCCAGCGAGTCCAAAACAAATTTATTTCCATCTTTAAATATTGTTACCTTGAGAAGGTGTTCCTTGTTTAAAGGGGAATAACTCGCAGCTCGTCAACTTGTTGAGCCTGCAGCAGCGTCGGGTGAAGGCAGGTCTGTTGTTTTTGTATAAGAACCAGCGCGGCTCGATTAACTCTCCCAGCCTTCTGTCTGAAGTGAGCCTTAGAGTTCCACGTGTGCTTACACGGCTTCAATCATCTTTTTATATAGCTCAACATTTCAGCCAATTAAACCCGGTCCATAGGTCGGCGGAGTGTTCTAACCGCTACTCTGATACCATTCATATTTTTAAGTCATGCGGGAACAAGTTCGAAAACGGTGTTCGAGACTTCCTCTTGCCAGAAAAGGTCTCATCAGTTGAAGGGTCGACGTATCTCAGTACGATATCCAAGTATTTGCTTTTTGCTCTCACATCTTGTGAAGTCTCTGTTTTGTGCTTTTAATTCCCCTTATTGATCTGATTTGTCTCTCGTACTTGTTAATATTTTTAGTCTCGGACTGGTCAACTACGTTCCCCTTCTGCACTCGTGTGTGTGTGTGTGTGTGTGTGTGTGTATGCGTGTGTTTTTGTTTATTTTTTTTAAGTGTGCCACCACTAAGACCGATTGGTTGTTCTTGGACACTATAATAAAGATTGATTGATTTATATTATTGTTATTATTATTATTATTATTATTATTAACATCCGATAACATCTTTGACGATCTTACTTTACCATCCTTTCGAGCTTTATTCATGCATACGGCTGTACTTCGACACTAGTGGGATGACACCTTCAAGGTTCCCCAACCTGGTATGTCGTGACCTTCGAAAGCTGGAGCCATATGTCACGCCGTGCATCAACACACATTTTGGGAAATCCATTCGCTCTTATTACGTTCCACACATGTTTAACAACCTCCGACCTCTGCTGAGCAATATCACGTCTCGCGGAAGATTAAATGGAAAACTGAAGAGTATTTGCTCAATTATGGTTAAACACCACTAACCACCAAGACTGTGATCCGTCTTATACAGATTTTGTGAGCGCGATCCACAATTCTTCTTTAACAAGTTTTCTCTTTTGTATCTTTTTTTACTATATGTGTGCATGCTACATTATGAATTGACATCATGAACCAGCAAGACTGTTCTACTACAGATGTTGTGCACGCGATCCACAATTCTTCTTCTTTAACAATCTTTCTCAAACTCTTTTGTAACTTTTTTAACTTTATGTGTGCTTTTTTTTGTAGATTATTTTTTGAGGGGGATCAGTCGTACAAGTCTTTAGGACTTTGACGGCCCCGAAATGGTATTTCGAGAATTTGAGGCGCGTGCAATGAAACTTATTATTATTATTATTATTATTATTATTATTATTATTATTATTATTATTATTATTATTATTATTATTATTATTATTATTACAACATCAGTCAAACAAACAAGTGCTTTTGTACATTGTCAGATATGGCAATTTTGTTCAGTGAAGTGATATTAATTTGGATGCAATATGGTTTGATAGTATGCTCAGCTTTTTAACGTGCAAAAGTCGGGCGTGGTTGGGGAGTGTACTGTTGTAAGAACTGCTGACTAGTCGTTTGGACTGGTAAGGTAAGCAACACCGTGTACGTAGGCTATATAGTTGGGCTACTACGTCATTCATTGCATACGATAAAAGCGCTAAAAGACGACGGAAAAGTTAAAGAACGGCGAAGACCACATTAAAGGGCGAAGATCACCACAGACGCTTGTCGACGCTTGTGCGTCGTCTTTTTAGCACTTTTATCCTATACAATGTGTTCGAGGCATGGCCATGAAAGTGCGATGACGGACACTTGTAAATATCTATACATAGACGTTGTTGCGACTTTATCAATCCAAACGACCAGTCAGCCGTTCTTATAACATATACCATGAATGTAGCTAACGCGTTTAATCAACTAAATTGTACAAGTGAAGTTCAGCTAGGTTGTGAAATGTCTCGAATTCACCTTTCACTGCAAACTGGTCTGTTAATATCAACCTTTGAGAATAAAGTTTTGATACATCTCTTGGGGAATAGTTATGAAATATATGGTATGGACGGAGAGATCGAGGGTACATTAGCTACTAATCGGAGAGCCTTTTTATTTAGCCCTATATTTAAATTAGCTAAACCATTTGATCCCCACACTTGATGCACGTGTAACATAAGCTGGGATGGAAAAGTTATGAATAAACTTTGAGCTTTATACTGGTAGGCAAAACGTTTCTATATTTATTTATTATGCCTACTATTTTAGGAAGCATGCTACGAACGTTAAGGGGTATTCACATGAGGGAGAAATCCCGGCGATTTCTCCCCGGCTCGCGCGTATCACGAGACGAAAACGCGAGGCTTTTGCACATCGCAAAGCCTGAGGTTTTCGTCGCAGGATGCGCGTGCTGTGGAGAAATCCCTGGGATTTCTCCCTCGTGTGATTACCCCTTATGCGACATGCTCGTTCATAGACTTGTTATAAGGAAAACAAATACAGCAAAATGCTTTACACAGTCACCATAGTGATTAATATCAGGACCTTATTTTAGGACAGTGGTTCTCAACCATTAATGTTTCGCAGACCCCTTGTGGATAGGCGGAAATGATGGAGGACCCCGTTTGTGGTGAGGGGAAGGGAAACAAATTGGTTAATTATGATAATGATTTAATAAGTGGATATAGCTAAGGGCTACTGTGAAGTAGACTTTTATCATTAACATACATAAGAGAAAACTCACCTGAAAACTCTAACATTTCTTCTCAATTTGAAAAAAAGACAACTTTTATTGCCGGGCTCGGCTGATGAGGCAGGGCTTCGCGGAACCCTGAATGCCTTCGCGGACCCCAAAGGGTTCGCGGACCCTTATTTGAAAACCACAGTTTTAGCGGAATGCCTAAGGTTAGGTAGGGTTTTCACAATGGATTCCCTGCGCTCTGAAAACCAGCCGTGAAAATCGGAGCCTGTCTACAGAAAGCCCAAACTTTCCCCGTATGTGCATTGAGTGGAGCAGGCACGTAGCCGGGGGGGGGGAATGCGCCACTCCGCCCCCCCCGAAACAAAATCCCGGCTACGTGCCTGAGGTGGAGGATTTTATCTGGTAAAATTTCAAGGCGTACCTCCCTTCCCGAGAGAAATGAGACCATCAAACTTGTCAGGGTCAACGGCGGACGCGTTCGCAGACTTCCGAGTTAGCGATGGTTCTAATGTGTGCTGCCATCTCCCGATAGGCGCAGCGGGAGAAACGCTAGTGTTTCGCCTCTTCCCCGTATAAAAGATTCGAAGTGAAATAACCAAAATCAAAACGTTGACGAAGGCTCGTGCAAGATGCCATTTGTTTTAGGCTTTTGCTTTAGAACAGTTCCTGCTGCAGACGCGGGCACGTGTGGCGCGTGGAACACTCATTCCCTGCATTCTCCTTGATGCTTGGGTAATTTAGCAATAGGTCTCTTTCACTTCTCTCGTAGCGTAATGGGGAGGCCACGTATAGTCCGGACTCCCGAAGAGCAACGCTCCCTACGAAGAGATATAGTGAAAAACTTTCAGCCTTTCCATTTTGGTGAAGAAGGAAGACCAGTGAAGCTGCTACTATAATGGGAATGAAATAATGGCCGTCCGCGAGACGGCAAGCCAGAGTGGAAAGGCTGGAAAGGTTGCTGCGACCTGTGAGCGACGGCGGCAAGCAGACAACCGGCAAGCACAACACTCTGGACAGCTACCGCCATCTATGAGCGACGGCGGCAACCAGAGTGTTGTGTCGACATTTGTTTGGTACCGGACACGATCCTGGGGAACCTAGCCCTTAACAGCTCCGCTGTAAAACGGCGCAAAAAAGACGGGACAGAAAGTAGAAGACGGACACGGACATACGCCTACGAAGAGCAACGGGGGGAACGGCACCGAAAATGTCAGCGCCGTGGCGGGCGGCAAACACCACCGATGAAGATCGTGCACAAAACGCCAAGGCATGCGGCCACCAGACAAGCCGACGAACATCGCGGGGTGAGAACGCATCGCGAAGACGCAGGTACCATGCGCTAAATTGGACAATTGCAATGGAGCGTATACGCTAAATTCTGTGTCACGTCCGTGTCGTGTGGTAAACAGGTTTGCTGGTGCGCCACCTTAACAGGGTGGAATGGCTCATGATTTTGTTGAGTAGAAACGACCAAGATTTACCGTGTTTGATGGAGCTTGTCTCCTGACCGCATGATGAAAAGAGAATGCGGCGAGAGCTTCTTCGTTCCCGCGGTGATTTTATTGCATCCGTGGTAAACCCGTGAACTCTGCTTTCCGCCCTTCCCTCTGTACCTCTCTCTTGTTTGTTGAGGCCGTAGAACTCGTGATTCTAGAGCGCTGCGCACGTAAGTCGAGTTAGGCAATAATAAGGATGCCCGGATCGCTTAACCACTTCTTGACGATGTGACTGCCACGTTTTCCGCGAATGGACAGGCAACCGGTGCACCGAATGGCATCATACGACTGTTCGCTACCAGCAATCAAGGAGTGATTGAACGGTTCTGCAACAACGACATGCGTGACCGCTTTTCTTTTCACGAAAGTCACCTCGTGAGCAACCAGGTGACCGCGCATGCTGAGCTTTCCCTCCGACCTTGGGGCTTCATTGCAGCGAGTCAGGCAGTCATGGCAATCTGCGAGGCGACTTCGCCTGGTGAAGGCGGCGCTCCGGTGATTACAAGCAGACGTCCAGAGCACGGATGAGTCGAAGACATTGACCGATCGACTGGGCCGTCAGAGAAGGCTGCGACCGCAATCTCGATGTCGTTCTTAGTCATCGGCCGTCACGACCTACCGACTCTTCGAAACATGTCTTGGTGTAGGCACGAGCTCCAGAACAGAACAAAACGCCCGCCTCGTTTCTGCTCTGTCACCGCAGCGCATGCCGTGATTGCAGTTCTGGTTCCCAGATGGCGCCACGAGTCCACGCCAGGACTCACCTCGAAAAAACAAACGACGAACTTCGCTCTCATCGTCCACTCAACAGACGTCTCAGAAGTATCCACTCGGTGGGATCAATACTTTGGACACGAATAGAGGAAACTCCGGAGTAAAAGTGGAGAGGGAAGCAGAAGGCGATCCTGGCGTCAGGGCGTGGACAACAAGCAGTTCTCACCGGAAATGCGGCATGTGGAGTTTGAGCTAGTAAATAAATTAATATTCTATAAACCAGTTTTTTTTTTTTGGATGGAGCATGGAAGCATAACGGTCTCGTGATATTGGACGTCCCTGGTCTTTTTGATGTCAAAATGAACTGGGTGCTGTATATACCTGTCTGGATTTGCATAGCGATTTTGTACAATCTACATAATTAATTACCGCTTGTTGATTTATTTGTTTTGTTTCTACCGAAACATGTCTTATTAGGCGTCCTTGGCTCCAAGTGACTCATTATTGGCAATAAGCATCCAAGTTGTGATAAGATCGACTTCAAATAGCTCTAAATGACTAGAAGTGATTATTATTGATAATTATGGAATTTTTGTTTGTTTGTTTACAGCTATGCAACGGCTACAAGAAGCCGTTGCATAGCTGTAAACAAACAAACAAAAATTCCATAATTATCAATAATAATCACTTCTAGTCATTTAGAGCTATTTGAAGTCGATCTTATCACAACTTGATGCTTATTGCCAATAATAGTCACTTGGAGCCAAGGACGCCTAATAAGACATGTTTCGGTAGAAATAAAACAAATAAATCAACAAGCGGTAATTAATTATGTAGATTGTACAAAATCGCTATGCAAATCCAGACAGGTATATACAGCACAGTTCATTTTGACATCAAAAGACCAGGACGTCCAATATCACGAACCATTATGCTTCCATGCTCCATCAAAAAAAAAAAAACTGTTTTATAGAATATTAATTTATTTACTAACTCAAATCCACATGCCGCATTTCCGGTGAAAACAGCTAGTTGTCCACCCCCTGACGCCAGGATCGCCTTCTGCTTCCCTCTCCACTTTTACTCCGGAGTTTCCCTATTCGTGTCCAAAGTATTTGATACTCCCACCGAGTGGATACTTCTGAGACGTCTGTTGAGTGGACGATGAGGGCGAGAGGGTTTCGTCGTTTGTTTTTTCGAGGCGAGTCCTGGCGTGGACTCGTGGCGCTCATCTGGGAACCAGAACTGCAATCGCGGCATCGCTGCGGCGACAGGCAGAAACGAGGCGGGCGTTTTGTTCTGTTCTGGAGCTCGTGCCCACACCAAGACATGTTTCGAAGGGTCGGTAGGTCGTGACGGCCGATGACTAAGAACGACATCGAGATTGCAGTCGCAGCCTTCTCTGACGGCCCAGTCGATCGGTCAATGTCTTCGACTCATCCGTGCTCTGGCGTCTGCTTTGTAATCACCCGAGAGCGCCGCCTTCACCAGGCAGAAGTCGCTCGCAGATTGCCATGACTGCCTAACTCGCTGCAATGAAGCCCCAAGGTCGGAGGGAAAGTTTTCAGCATGCGCGGTCACCTGGTTGCTCACGAGGTGACTTTCGTGAAAGAAAAGCGGTCACGCATGTCGTTGTTGCGAGACCGTTCAATCACTCCCTTGATTGCTGGTAGCGAACAGTCGTATGATGCCATTCGGTGCTCCGGTTGCCTCGTCCATTCGAGAAAACGTGGCAGACACACTCGTCAAGAAGTGGTTAAGCGATCCGGGCATCCTTATTATTGCCTAATTCGACTTACGTGCGCAGCGCTCTAGAATCACGAGTTCTACGGCCTCAACAAAACAAGAGAGAGGTACAGAGGGAAGGGCGGAAAGCAGAGTTCACGGGTTTTACCACGAATGCAATAAAATACCGCGGGAACGAAGAAGCTCTCGCCGCATTCTCTTTTTCATCATGCGGTCAAGAGACAAGCTCCATCAAACACGGTAAATCTTGGTCGTTTCTACTCAACAAAATCATGAGCCATTCCACCCTGTTAAGGTGGCGCACCAGCAAACCTGTTTACCACACGACACAGACGTGACACAGAATTTAGCGTATACAGCTCCATTACAATTGTCCAATTTAGCAGCATGGTACCTGCGTCTTCGCGATGCGTTCTCCGCCCCGCGATGTTCGTCGGCTTGTCTGGTGGCCGCATGCGCTTGGCGTTTTGTGCACGATCTTCATCGGTGGTGTTTGCCGCCCGCCACGGCCGCTGACATTTTCGGTGCCGTTCCCCCCGTTGCTCTTCGTAGGCGTATGTCCGTGTCCGTCTTCTACTTTCTGTCCCGTCTTTTGCGCCGTTTTACAGCGGAGCTGTTAAGGGCTAGGTTCCCCAGGATCGTGTCCGGTACCAAACAAATGTCGGCTACAACACTCCGGTTGCCGCCGTCGCTCATAGATGGCGGTAGCTGTCCAGAGTGTTGTGCTTGCCGGTTGTCTGCTTGCCGCCGTCGCTCACGGGTCGCAGCAACCTTTCCAGCCTTTCCACTCTGGCTTGCCGTCTCGCGGACGGCCATTATTTCATTCCCATTATAGTAGCAGCTTCACTGGTCTTCCTTCTTCACCAAAATGGAAAGGCTGAAAGTTTTTCACTATATCTCTTCGTAGGCGCGTTGCTCTTCGGGAGTCCGGACTATACGTGGCCTCCCCATTACGCTACGAGAGAAGTGAAAGAGACCTATTGCTAAATTACCCAAGCATGCATCGAGAATGCAGGGAATAGTGTTCCACGCGCCACACGTGCCCGCGTCTGCAGCAAGAACTGTTCTAAAGCAAAAGCCTAAAACAAATGGCATCTTGCACGCGCCTTCGTCAACGTTTTATTTTGGTTATTTCCCTTCGAATCTTTTATACGGGGAAGGGCGAAACATAGCGTTTCTCCCGCTGCGCCTATCGGGAGATGGCAGCACACATTAGAACCATCGCTAACTCGGAAGTCTGCGAACGCGTCCGCCGTTGACCCTGACAAGTTTGATGGTCTCATTTCTCTCGGGAAGGGAGGTACGCCTTGAAATTTTACCAGATAAAATCCTCCACCTCAGGCACGTAGCCGGGATTTTGTTTCGGGGGGGGGGGGGGGCGCCGCCCCCCCCCCCCCCGGCTACGTGCCTGCTCCACCTCAATGCACATACGGGGAAAGTTTGGGCTTTGCTGTAGACAGAGCTCCGATTTTCACGGCTGCAGTGGTTTCAGAGCGCAGGAATCCATTGTGAAAGCCCTACTAGCCTTAGGCATTCCGCTAAAACTGTGGTTTTCAAAAAGGGTCCACGAACCCTTTGGGGTCCGCGAAGGCATTCAGGGTTCCTGAAGCCCTGCCTCATCAGCCGACCCGGCAATAAAAGTTGTCTTTTTTCAAATTGAGAAGAAATTTTAGAGTTTTCAGGTGAGTTTTCTCTTATGTATGTTAATGATAAAGTCTACTTCACAGTAGCCCTTAGCTGTATCCACTTATTAAATCATTATCATAATTAACCAATTTGTTTCCCCTTCCCCTCACCACAAACGGGTCCTCCATCATTTCCGCCTATCCACAAGGGGTCTGCGAAACATTAATGGTTGAGAACCACTGTCCTAAGATAAGGTCCTGATATTAATCACTATGGTGACTGTGTAAAGCATTTTCCTGTATTTGTTTTCCTATATAACAAGTCTATGAACGAGCATGTCCATAAAGGGGTATCACACGAGGAGAAATCCCGGGGATTTCTCCACAGCACGCGCATCCTGCGACGAAAACCTCAGGCTTTGCGATGTGCAAAGCCTCGCGTTCGTCTCGTGACTACACGCGCAGCCGGAGAAATCGCCGGGATTTCTCCTCATGGTGAATACCCCTTAACGTTCGTAGCATGCATCCTAAAATAGTAGGCATAATAAATAAAAATAGAAACGTTTTGCCTACCAGTATAAAGCTCAAAGTTTATTCATAACTTTCCATCCCAGCTCATGTTACACGTGCATCAAGTGTGGGATCCAATGGACAACTAATTTAAATATAGGGCTAAATAAAAAGGCCTCCGATTAGTAGCATGTACCCTCGATCTCTCCGTCCATGCACCATATATTTCATAACTATTCCCCAGAGATGTATCAAACTTTATTCTCAAAGGTTGATATTAACAGACCAGTTTGCAGTGAAAGGTCAATTCGAGACATTTCACAACCTAGCTGAACTTCACTTGTACAATTTAGTTGATTAAACGCGTTAGCTACATTCATGGTATATGTTACAAGAACGGCTGACTGGTCGTTTGGATTGATAAAGTCGCAACAACGTCTGATCATATAGATTATTTACAAGCGTCCGTCATCGCACTTTCATGGCCATGCCTCGAACACATTGTATGAGATAAAAGTGCTAAAGACTGACGCACAAGCGCAGCTCGACAAGCGTCTGTGGTGATCTTCGCCCTTTAATGTGGTCTTCGCCGTTCTTTAACTCTTCCGTCGTCTTTTAGCGCTTTTATCGTATGCAATGAATCGACGTAGCAGCCCAACTATATAGCCTACGTCACGATGTTGCTTACCTACCAGTCCAAACGACTAGTCAGCAGTTCTTACAACAGTACACTCCCCAACCACGCCCGACTTTTGCAGTTAAAAGCTGAGCATACTATCAAACCATATTGCATCCAAATTAATATCACTTCACTGAACAAAATTGCCATATCTGACAATGTACAAAAGCACTGTTTGTTTGACTGATGTTGTAATAATAATAATAATAATAATAATAATAATAATAATAATAATAATAATAATAATAATAATAATAATAATAATAATAATTAAGTTTCATTGCGCGCGCCTCAAATTCTCAAATAACCATTTCGGGGCCCGTCAAAGTCCCTAAAGACTTGTTTACGACTAATCCCCTCAAAAAATAATCTACAAAAAAAAAGCACACATAAAGTTAAAAAAGTTACAAAGAAGTTTGAGAAAGATTGTTAAAGAAGAAGAATTGTGGATCGCGTGCACAACATCTGTAGTAGAACAGTCTTGCTGGTTCATGATGTCAATTCATAATGTAGCATGCACATGTATAGTAAAAGGATACAAAGAAAACTTGTTAAGAAGAATTGTGGATCACGCTCACAAAATCTGTATAAGACGGATCACAGTCTTGAGTGGTTAGTGGTGTTTAACCATAATTGAGCAAATACTCTTCAGTT
>JAZHYW010034704.1:0-32784 GCA_037355805.1 Ixodes ricinus | reverse complement strand
GGATAGTTTAGAATTAACAGGGAAGCTACAGGTGGGTGCTGCCTGTGTGTCGTGCGTTCCATCTTTTATTCCTCGGTCTCGCGTTTTCAAAATGCTGAGAGTCCAGAATCATCTGGAAGGGCGGCTGACCAGATTTGTGGCAAACACCGACAACTCTTCCGTCGATTGTGTGTCTTCTCTCTTCTGTCCCGTCTGTTTGCGCTGTACGTTTTAATCATCATGAACGATCATCATCATTTAATGAAGCATCATCATCATTAGCCAACACACCCAAGCTTCCATCTTTCAACTTTTTTGTTATGTATGTAGGATTGGATGCGGCAAGGATCACGTTGCAAACCTCAGATTCTTCGGTGTAGGGAGACAACGTTCCAACGTACAGTGGCAGTCAAAATGAGCCCTGGAATAATTTACAATTACCTGTTCCGGCATCTTCTTGAGCAGAGTTGATGCTCTTGAGGGAGGCCGTTATACATGTGAAGGCAGTACTCAATCAATCAATTAATCTTTATTGGGTGCCCAGGAACAAACATGCGGTCTCGATTCTGGCACACCGAAACCTCCAAGCACTCGGGACGGTTAATTACTGCACACAATGGATTAAAACGAGCAAAACATGAAAACATGTTAACTAGATTGGAGCAAATAAGCAATACATTTGATTACACAAAAACTAGGTAGAGAAAGTATGCGCGTTGACATTTCATAGTAGTTGAAATGTGACAATCGCACTTTGTCTGTAGGAGTCACGCAAATAAAGGCGACATCGAAGACCGAGCTGTAAGCAGTGCAAAGTATTATGCGCTTGAGATAATAATAATAATAATAATAATAATAATAATAATAATAATAATAATAATATAGTTATTCATATTATTTATGTAGACGTGCTGGAATAGCCAACTTTTTCTGATGTCGTCGCAGGCGCGATGTCCTGTATAGATACAGTGGTTATGCAACATGTGACTGCAGCACTTGTTAAACAAAAAAGCAAAAACAAACAGTTAGAAATCCTACTTTTTTCTTGTTTTACGCAAAAAAGAAAGAATACATTCACTTGGCGGACAAGAATATGTAAGGACTGACAATGTTGGAGGTTTAGTGGATTCATTTTAACCGCGTTTTTCGTATTAGTTCAGCCATGTCTGCGTGTTTTTTTATGTATTTATTTATTTATTTTCATATTTTTATTTTGAGTGACCCACCAACAACTTAACGCCTCCTTAGTGGTGCACATATCAATGAGTCAATTAGTAGTAAAATTTTAAACAGGATAAAAGCGAAATGTTTGTTTATGAACCATAGACCTTTCTAGCGCTTATCACCCAGGCGAAAAGCGCTGAGTAGTTCGGCTGTGAAGAGAGCCACCTGCGCACGCCCATATAAGGCCTTCCACTGCCCAGTGGGCAAAGATGGCAGCCTACAGAAGGCGATTATGGGAAAGTCTATTGGCGGCCGCACATCGCTTGTGTGAGTCACCGCTCTCACCTTTTGGCTAAATTTGATGTGATGTCAGGCGTCGAGCGGAGCAATCCCTCGATGCGATAACCAGAGTTCAGTGCAGCTGCTATTTGAGCCGACGACGTGGCTGTGCCCGGATCATCGCGATAAGGCGATTACGATTAGCTGAATTGCCCGAGGCCTTGTCGCTTGCTGCGTATCGTCAATATACCTATTTCGAGGATGTTCGTCGACTTTCATATATGGTATCATTCCACGCCAATCGTCACAGACGCTGTTGCGTTCCGTTTCTGATTTTAAAGGGATGCGGAACCGAAATCTGGATTTCACAAAACACGCGGCAAAAGTGTGCAACGGGATGCTACAAACACCAAAACATCACTCATACAGCGATATCTCAAACGGATGACCGTATTTTTCAAGAAAAGAAGGCGCGTTTGACAGGTTTGTTGACGTCATGTTTCTCCGAGAAGAGAGGGAACGGCCTCGCGTCTTCTCAGCCTCGCCGCCTTGAGGAGCGAAGTGAAGAGAGGAGGAAACTAGGTATCTTGACGTCACGCGCCTCGTCGGCCTGGTTCAATCCCGACCTCTTTTTCTCAAAATAAGGCCGTCCATTCGAGATATCGCCTTACGAGTAGTGTTGTAGGGATTGTAGCGTCCCGCCTACATCCCCTGCATTGTTTTTCTGAAATCCAAATTTCGGTTCACCACCCCTTTAACGCGAGAGCTCATGTCGCAAAAAAGCAGTGTTGGGTAAAGTACATTTAAAGGTACTTCAAGTAAAGTACAAAGTAAATGAGATGTGATGTACTTTAAGTAAAGTAGTAAGCTGCACTGGGTGCAACGTACTTGAAGTACTATAAATACAATTTACTTTCAAAGTAAAGTACAAGTACTTTTCAACACAAGCTTTCGCGACGCCTATTCGTCCCCTATACGTTTTTTTTAACTGGTATGCATTGCTCTAGGGGTAATCAGGGGTGCATGACCTATTTTCAAAAACAGCGGCGAATATCTGATAAAGTCAAGTGGCCACAGAGTAGTTATTTTCAGGAATGGAGCCAAATTCAGAAGTCCCTCTTGAATTTGGCGCCCTTGCACTGGATTGTTGCACCCAAGGGGTTATACCAGGAGAGAGCATGACGTCGACCCCGTAGCTTCCGCAAGCAATCCTCTCATAGAAAAGTGTCCTCTCCTTAATGAAAAAAAACAAAAACAAAAAGAAAACAGCGAGTGTGCAAGCGAGCTGGTGATAAGTAATCATAATGTGACACCTAAGTTGGGGTGCGAAAAAATTAAGGAACTTCCAGATAGAAGGAAATGACAAAAGAGAATGTCTCAAAACATTGTGACGTTCCCCTTTGTTGTCTTTTACTTCGACTTTAAAATTTACTTTTCCGCACCACAGTCTCAGGTGCTACATTATAATTAATTTTTGCTCTCTGATATTTTAAACCTCCTCGCTTGCGCTGACCGACCGAGACGTAGCGAGACTTCAAAAAGCTACGGGAAAGCCGCCCCCAAGAACAAACGGAGCGATGGGTCGTCTGCTCACGTTTCTGGCAACAGTAGAATATCCCTCCCAGTATTTCGTCGGAGTTGACAAAGCATTCTTTCGTGATACAAATTTAACGAAACCAAATTTGGGGAATGTACTTTGAATCCGGAATTGTACTTTCCTCGGAAAGTACCAGAAAAAATAATACTTTAAGTAAAGTACAAGTTTCTTAAACCTACTTGAAGTAGTACTTTAAAGGGGTCATGAAACGCTTTTCCAACTTTTTCCTGTTTAGCTTTCCTCCTCAACTCATAAATCGCGCATTCCACCAAACAGTTCAAGAAGACGAAAAGAGGGGAGGCCCCTCTTGCTCGGAATCTGGTTTGTGTACCCGGACAGAGCCATTGTCCCCCTAGAAGATTAGCCCGTCGCTCAAAATTCAGACAAAAGTTGCTTTCCCCAACCCGTTCACTCCGAAGCTGACAGTGCTGTGGAAGCTACGTGCTCGTTGGGCCAGCCACACTTGCCACGTGATCACGCTCCTTCGCGCATACCCACGCGCAGAGAATGAGGTCAGGTGATGAAAGGGAGGCGGCTGATTGGTCCGGCAAGCGCGTAGCTTCCACCACAATGTCAGCTTAGGGGTGAAGGGAATAAGTGAGGTCCGGTTTCGTGTGACGTGCGTTTGGACCCGATGACGCGCTTTTGGGACCGCGGATGTATCACAGTGAAAAGGCAGAGAGCTTACGAAGGGGAGGAGGTACGAAATAGTCCGCTGTGTTTTCAAATTTTCGCACTGAAAGTCAGGCTTTTGACTTTCTACCTTTTTGCTTTTGGCCCACTGAACGATGTGCTATTAGTAAAATCCCAATCTAAAATGATTTATCCCAACCCAAAATTCGTTTCATGGGCCCTTTAAGTACAATGCACTTGAAGTACTTCCCAGAACTGTCAAAGAACCGGCGTCGGTGGCGTGCGCTAAAATCCAGGATTGGTCGATAAGGTTATGACGTCACAGACGGATGACCTCACGCGGGAATTTCGAACAACCCACAACGCTCACGTGAAACGTGACGTCATGCGTGGAATGAAAGGGATTAGAAAACATGACATGTAATGAGAATTAAAGGTCGCCGCATGTCTAAAATTATTTCACTCTAGAAAGTAAATCATTTGCCTTAAAGAAAAATTTGAAGAATGTTTTTGGCGAGATTCGAGCCCACAAATTTTCGGTTGCAAGCCAGACGCGCTACCGACTATTAAAAAAAAAAGATGTAGCTTTCTGCTCCAATTTTTGTAACCTTTTTCCTGGATTATTTCAGTGGAATTTTTTGTTTGTTTTATTTCTTGAAATAAGCGTGAAAATAGGCATCATTCAATAATTTAGAAAAAAATGAGTTTTTTGACGAAACGCTTTGCAATTTATTTTTTGAACTCCGAACGGCTTTTAGCTTTCTATGTTGTGATAATTTAAAAAAAAACTCTATTGTTGGATTTTCTTTTATTTCAACAAAATGCTTGAAAGCTTTCATTTTTCTCAACTTTTTGGCAGCCTTACGCATATATTATAAATAAAAAATGTTTGAAGCCGTACTACAAAATACTTTACAAAAAAATGTATGAAACTGTAAATATATGTATATATATATACTGGGTGCATCGAGAAGTTGCCAGGCTCTTTAAATCGACAGCAAAATTCCGTTTCTTAACCTATCGCGCTACGACTTTGTGCAGCGTGCCCACAGATGGTGAATTTTTTTTTGTTAAATTTGCAAAGAGCAAACTTACCTGAGGAAAAAGTAAAGAAAGAAAAAGGCTTAGCTCCTATGGAAATGCGGCGAAACCACCGGTCTTCAAACAAAACGGCGCCGTTTCACACGGGAGACAAGAGCGGTCGCGAGTTGGCAAGCGGTCGCGATGCCAACTGCGCCAACGAACGAGCATACGGAGCCGAAAGCTGGCGTCTTTAGCAGACGATCTTTTCGACTCAAAAGCGGCGCGAGCTTTTCTGATATCAGTTGCCAGTGCATTATTTTATCATCCTTACTGATAAAACTTATTGAATGGACACATAATTGATTAGAAAAATGGTTTGTCGGGATATTTTGATTGTTTTTTTCGGGGTACCGATGTCGGCTGCTTTGCAATTCCTTGGTGTTACCGTGCCTGTTTTGTTTCTGCGGCTGTCGCCGCCTGCGGAACGCGCTCCGCTTTTGAGTCAAAAAGATCGCCTGCTAAAGACGCCGGCTTTCGGCGCCGTACGCTCGTTTCGTTGGCGCAGTTGGCATCGCGACCGCTTGCGCCATGTCTTGTCTCCCGTGCGAAACGGCGCCGTATTGTTTGAAGACCTTTGGCTTCGCCGCATTTCCATAGGAGCTAAGCCTTTTTCTTTCTTTACTTTTTCCTCAGGTAAGTTCGCTCTTTGCACATTTTACACACACACAAAAAAGAAATACACCATCTGTGGGCAACACTGCACAAAGTCGTAGCGCGATAGGTTAAAAACCGAATTTTGCGGTCGATTTAAAGAACCTGGCCACTCCTTGATAACCCTATGCCATATATATATATATATATATATATATATATATATATATATATATATATATATATATATATATGTACAGGGTGTTTCAGAGAACTCAGGCCAAATCGCTCCTGCGAAAACTACTCATCGCAACGAAAAAAGGCTTGTGTCGTTTTGGTCCTGGGCCAAGAGTCCCATTTAGGAAAATTATTAAAGTCCGGAATAATTAAGGTTAATTATTTTTTGCGTAATTAAATTTTTGAATATTCTGTTTAAGGGCATGGCTTCATTTAGAAAATTGCTCAGCATTGTCGAAAAACACTAAATCAACAAATTGCAGAACGATAGAAGGCACGCGAAGCATTTTACGACTTTCTGAAAAACCGCACAGATTCGACGGGTTTTTAAGTTTCGGTGTGCTATCGGAGCGCATCTCCGCCCCGGCAGCACCGCGCCTTATGGAGAGATAGTGCAACCAACCTCTGCTGCGCTGTCATCGCGCGACGCAGCAGAGGCTGGTTGCACTATCTCTCCACGAGACGCGGTGCTGCCGGGCGGGAGATGCGCTCCGATAGAAACCGAAACTTAAAACCCGTCGAATCTGTGCGGTTTTTCAGAAAGCCGTAAAATGCTTCGCGTGCTCTATCGTTCTGCAATTTGTTGATTTAGTGTTTTTCGATATGCTGAGCAATTTTCTAATTGAAACCATGCCCTTAAACAGAATATTCAAAAATTTAATTACGCAAATATTAACTTAATTATTCCGGACTTTAATAATTTTCCAAAATATCTGACCAGGACCAAAACGACACAAGCCTACTTTCGATGCGATGAGTAATTTCGCAGGAGCGATTTGGCCTGAGTTCTCTGAAACACCTATGTATATATATATATATATATATATTTATATTTATATTTTTTTTTCTGCCTAAACAGTTGTTTGTTTTACCCTGAGGTGGTCCAAGTAAAAATACGAAACATAACGACTTTAGAAGAAGAGTTTATTGCCTTTCATTTCTAAAAGTTTAATCAAAATAATTTCTTTTATAAAGCGAGAAAAATATTTAAGTTGAGCTCCCGCGTCGCAAACGGCATTTTTTTTTTGGCGAACCTAACAGAGCCAGTGACACATTAGAGATGAGTAATTACGACACAACTATCCTCCTAGTTTACGAAATAAAGCAGTCAGAATTACCCTCATCAGCATCCACACGAACCGAAGAACGACTTGCCATGTGCCGAGTGACCTAAACCCTCCACTGTTATGGCACCGTGACTCTGACGAAAAATAAACTTATTTCTGTGGCAGATTTCCGATCGCAGCAATCGGTGGTCGTTCGAAACAATACCACACGTTTTTTCTGTCCCTTTCTGTCCTACAACAACAAAAAAAAGTCCGGATTTTCGCGGAACATTACTAATTTCCCCCCTTTGTGCAGATAATGAAGATAAATGTAGGTGCCTCTTAGATTAGATATTTGTTATCAAGACGTACACGTTTGGAACGCCAAAAGCACCGCTTCTTGTTCCGACAACCAAATCTTGAAAGAACCACTTCGCATGGCGTATGAACAAGGCGCAAAACTTCATTTTTGATGCTGACGTCGATTAGGCATCCAGTTTCGGAGTGAGGAGGTGAAATCGGTGCAAAGGGCGCAACGAGCCCGCTATGCAGTGGCGGCACGTACTCACACACGATACCCACCGTTGTTTGCCATTACGGTCGAAAAGACGAATGAGTGGAAGCGGCTGCGGCAAACCGCGGCGTCTTTAGAGTGTAAACTGTGACTGTACAGTGCACACGTAAGCCAATTGCGAGTCGAGACAGATTTTCAGCTGTCGTGTCAGCTCTCGTGTCAGCTGGCGTGCTGTGCGGTGAAGAGGCGCTAACAAACTGTGCCCGGTTGGGACGCGGGAGCTCAACTTCAGTACTCTTTTATTACTTAAAAAAAAAAAAAATTTCAATAAGCTTTTAGAAATGAAAGGCAATAAACTCTTCTTCTAAAATCAATTTGCTTCGTATCTTTACCTAAATAAACCACCTCAGGATAGAATAAACGGCCATTTAGGCAGCAACACAGATTGTTTTCGCGACACTATAATTTTTGTTTTTCTATGAATTATTTTGTTGTACACTTTCGAACATTTTTATATGTAATACATCTACAGGGCTGCCTACAAGAAGCTTCATAATTGCCAGGTGTAAGGTAGTAACTAAAAACAAAATAACAGAGAAAAGTGTTAAAGTTCGAGCACTTTTCTTAAAATTTTGTTCAAATAAAAAAAATTGCAACAATACAAAAATATATAGTCATCACGACATAGCAAACTAAAAGCCGTTCTAATTCAAGAAAATAAACAGTGAAGCATTTTCGTAAACCACGCTCACATCACGAAGAAAAAGGTTTTGCCAACAATACAAAATTTCATAGTCATCACAACAAAGCAAACTAAAAGCTGTTCGAATTTCGAAAACTAAATTGTGAAGCGTTTCGTAAACTCACGCTCACATCATCAAAAATTTTTTTTGCCAACAACATTTTAGGAAAAGACAACAGATCTTAAAGGGCCCTTGAAAAAAAAATTTTAAACTTTGGGACACGCGTGTAAAAAAATTAATTTTACGCGAAAAAAATAAATGTTTAGAGCAATATTGACGGCAAGCGAGATGTGATTTAGTTGGTAGTCACCTCCTTTCCATTTGTTCTCTCTCTTGGCATTTTTGAGGCTTGGAGGAGAGGTGGATCGGCTTCGCCTTCACGTTGAGGGGGAAAGACCGAATGATCATTCTGTGATGTCGTGGACTTTGCGCGCAGAATTTCCAATAAATCTCTTGTCGTCAATATTGCTCTAAAATTTTTTTCGCATAAAATTTATTTTTTGACACGTGTTTCCCAACCAGACTGTCTAAAAAAAGCAGTCGTGAATTTTTGTTTACAAATCAAAAATGGTCGAGCGCAGCGTCTTGGATGTTTGGCATAGAGTGACCCAAATGCGATGGCATTTCTATGGCCACCAAACCGTCAAGTCATGTGCGTCCGTCCGATACCACATATATAGAAGACAAGGCCTCCGCATGATATCATTGTTAGGTCCTTGGACAAGGGGTCACATATGCCAAATTATGCTTTCACATTTGTGGGGAGGCCGTCTTGAGCACTGGCGAATTTAAAGGAGAGGAGCGATCGGCCCCCCCCCCCCCCCCCCGTGTTCCGGCTTCACTGCCAGGGCCCAGAGATAGAGTTTGGCCAAAATCTATCTCTGTCAGGGCCCAGAGATAGTTTGACCATTCATTGGGAAGCATAGGAGGCAAATGAGGATGCACAATTGGCCGAAAGCGGGCTGGGCATGTTCCAGGGCGTCTTCACAAATTCGAATGTGGTCAACCAGAAGTCGGAAATATTACCCTGGCGGTGGTCGCGAGAAACAAAATTAATAAGTGCGTCGGAGTAACTCTCGGTGACTGGAAATATGGTGCACGTGATGTTTCAATCATGGTCATCCAAAATCATGGTAGAAGGGCGCGACTAGCGGAACGATCGGCATAATCCGTACGTCATTCGCCGAGGGCCGGGAATCTGTCGTCCGAGCGGTCCCGCTCTGTCCGAGCAAAATAGAGTTCGAGTGGCACATTTGTTTCTTACATCTTTTTGCATGATAATAATCGAAACATCACGTACACCATATTTTCAACCTTGAAGAGTTACTACATTTAACCCTTAGGCTCTTACTAAAACTGTTTCTCGCTACCACCGCTAGGGGATTCTTTTTGGCTTCTGGCTGGCCAAGAGGGCATGCCAAGCCCCCTTTCTGCGTCTGGCGCACGCCCTGGCTCTGCCCGCCCCTCCTCCCATTGAGCAAACTTTCACTACACACTGCCCTGCCAGGGCCCAGTAAGTCCATTTGTATGTAAATATGAAATGGATAGATTGTAGTCGATATGCCCTCTTTATCGGGTGGTAGCCTGCGCCACCTAGCCTACTAGATGTGCCCTCGTATATTGTGCGTGCTAAAACCTGATATGATGCCCTCCTCTGGCGCAGCTCGGGGAGCGTGGGGCCGGCCTGAAAAACCGTAGCGGCCGCATCCAGGACTTCGACCAGCTCAAAAAGGAGTGCCTGGCCAGCGGGAACCTTTTCGAGGACCCGGAGTTCCCGTGCACAGCCGATTCCGTCTGGGGCCCCAAGGACCACAAGTTCCCCATCGAGTGGATGCGGCCACCGGTCTGTATACATTTTTTTTGTCGCACACTCTCTCTCTGCGCCCCGCGTCCTCCGCTGCGCGGATGGATGGACGTAAATGGGTGAACCCGTTAAATTGGGCTGCGGCTTGCGCCACCTAGCAAGTGTTCGGTTATGGCGCCGTCCGGCGCCAGGACCGACTAAGCCTAGTACAAAATAATTGACTCTGAGCATGGGTAGACTTTCAGCAATTTGCAAAGGGAGCTATTCGCATGTCATCAGCACGAGCCGTGGGTAAAGCAACTTACCGTCTGCCACAGACAGCAAATTTGTCGGTGCGAAAAGAATCTGGCAAAAGCTGGCTGTCAGCACGCGCTTAACCACAAAGCATGAAGCTATGGCTACAGCGAATGCTCCCTATGGGCCTCCTGCGTTGCCCAGAGGGTGCTGCGAAAAGGGACTTGTTAAGCCTTGTTCTGGGTAGTACAAACTTTAGCGTCTCAAACTGTCAGGCATGCAGAAGTGTGCCTGCTGTGGCCGTGCGGGGCGCGAGATCACGAGGAAAATACAAAGAAACAACAAATATTCGAAAGCCGTCAAAGCTAAGAGCGTGAGCCAAGAGATGCCGTTTCACGCGTTCCAAAGTAGACGTGACAAAGAACAAGAAAAATGAAAGCGTCGAGACACAGGTGTTTTGACGTCACCACCCAGAGATAAGAGACGCGTACCCTAGCGGTGGTGTCATGACTTTGGCTCTTTTGATTGTCTTGCGGCGTTGAGTCTGGCCGATTTCTGGCATCCAAAGGTGTTTTTTTGTTCTTCAGCACCAGACAGAATTTAAAAAAAGGCTGAACCAATGTGCCATAAGTAGTGCGAGGTTCAATCAGGTGAGCTTGTACTACCCAAAATGAGGGCGCTACAGTTTGTTCAAAGCTTCAGCGCAGGAGGCCTATACAGCTCCCCCGCTCACAAGGAGTGAATTTGCGGCTGAATGCAAATAACCGGAAATTAAAACAAAGGTGCACCACGACTTCGACCTCGAGTCCCGCCGTGCCTAGTCCGGCAGCTCTGGGTGCCGACTCGGAGAGACAGCCGTAAAAAAAAGCCCCCCCTCCCCCCCCCTTGGGAGGCGATAGGCAGGCA
Organism: Ixodes ricinus; assembly: GCA_037355805.1. Classification (NCBI taxonomy): domain Eukaryota; kingdom Metazoa; phylum Arthropoda; class Arachnida; order Ixodida; family Ixodidae; genus Ixodes; species Ixodes ricinus. Next base: position 21,974 of record JAZHYW010034704.1, on the reverse strand, counting down.
CTGCAGTGCCAGCAGTAGCAGGTGGAAGACATGTGGGGGCAGGGTCTGTTGCTGGGCCTGCAGCAGCTTCTGGGGCTGCCTGCACACTGCCACCTCGCTGCTCAGGTGCTCCACCCCATTTTCCACGTCTTCTGCAGCAGGGAAACTGTTGAAATCTCAATGGACCCTTATTAGCTTTAAATGGCAGCCTAGCAACCCTCTCCAGTCTCAACATTGATCCACTAAAGCAGCGCAGAAGCGAGATGCTTACAGACCTTGTATGCAACAAGGTACACACTAGAGAAGTGGTTCTCAAGCACTGATGTTTCGGTGACTCCATCTGAATCGGTGGTGTGTTGGGGGACCCGAATCCACCGGAGGTGGGGCTTGTGAAATTAAGAAAAGTAAATGCATGCAAACAAACTTTGGAGCTCTGAAACCGAGGAGATTATATCAACCCTACTCCCTTGGCACACATGGTTTGGTCTATTTAGCTCTTTGGGACAACCGACATCAATAAAAATTAAATATTTACTGCTTGGCTTGACTGATATGGTCGAGGGCATCAGGGAGGGACCCCAAAGGGTTTGCGGAATCACATTTGAGAACCACTGCACTGGGGGAGCATGTGTGGCTCGTAGTTATGCACCACTGAGTGACTCAGGCCTGCTGAAATAGTTATGGAAAGGATAAGTAAGGATATTTGTGAGCTTGGGGAACCCATGAGTGTACTCTGGGGAATGTTCCTAGGAACCCAGTTTGAGAACCCACGATCCAGAGCAGGGGGTCTCCAAACAGCTTGGCTAACGTGCCGGATTAGGGAACCGTCACAGCCTCGAAAGCTGAAAAAAGAAAAAAAAAAGTAATCACAAAAAAGGAAGAATTAAATTTAAAAAAAACTATATAGTCGGTGACAGGTTAAGAACGAAGTGGAAGCTGCTCCCACCTCTTTCCCCTTTAGCAGAGCAAATGCTGGAAAGGAGGCAACCTCAGCGTTTGCTTTGCTAAAGTGAAAAGAGCTGGGAGGAGTTTAGACTTTGTTCATGATTAAAGCAAATATTTAAAAAGTCTACCCTTCATTTTGAAATGTTATATTTAGCTAATTATGACATTACACCACAAATGTGACCAAGAAAACTCACAAGGCATAAATCAAAGCGCGTCGGAAGCTCGGCACATTAGCGCAGTGCAGGACGTATGAGAATGATAGAACTATACGCTCACAAAATATGCAATAGTTGTGACAGAGGACACTAAGCACAATGCACGTCAGAACGCAAAGGAGGTTTAATATTGTTGCACAGACATGAAGCCGGGGACTAAGACTGGTGATGCTGGTAATGATTAATGTTCAGTCATAATCTCGAGGGAACTTCGTTACGACTCAGTTTCTCTCGTTCTTTCTGGTATCTTTTTGTTCGGAATGCGTCGCAGCGCCGTTTTTAGGTGCACATCTTCTTGTGCCGGTACCAGCGGCAGCAGGTCTGCTTGAAGCGGGCCAGTCAAGAGACTTACGCGGTCCGGGTTTGGAGACCCCTGATCCAGAGGAAAAGTCTGCCATATTCCCATATATTTTGGCTGCCTCGAAATGAAGGGGCATTATAACTTTATAAGTAATCCCGGTGAGTTCAGACTACCGTAAAATCTCGAATGAATGCCTCCACTGAAAGATTGCCCATCCCATTTTTCTGGCTAGATATTAGTAACGTACGAAAAATCGCCCACACCCAGATTCACGTGCACAAGAAGCTGCACATTCTGGTGTGCACAAATATCGAGAATGGAGCTTTAGGCTTCGTTTTGTGGTCAAATGTAACTTAGGGATAGCACTAGCTAGGTTGTAGCAAGATTCTTGTCTAGAATATTGTTATTGGTTCGTTTGAAGAAATCGGGAAATACGATATTAAACTATGAGGTACATCGCAATCGTGGGAAGCTTGTTCTTTGTGGGGCTAAATTTTCCTCATTCATAAGTATCGCTTCTCGGCCTTTTGGCTGAGATCATGTGTAGTATCCTTCAAACTCCTCTCCTCCGCCGACGCCGAGATCCGCGACATGGCCCTCCGAGCCGTGACCCAGGTGGTGTCAAACGCCTACGGCGGGTTGCGACTCCAGAGGACGTCGAGAGGTACCTGACCGGGGAGACCGAGGGCGACTTCCGAGGCCACCTCAGCGCAGGTCCAGTCTGTGTGGACCGAGGCCCGGAAGGCCTCCCGCCGCCTTGAAGTGGGGTGGGAGCTGCAGCCCGACGGTGCCCGAATCACTTGCGGAGACGTCTCGGTCTCCGCCAAACATCGCCACAGGGTGATCCGGACCCTTCGGCTCATCCTGACAGCAGCACGGGACACGGCCCTCCAGCAGAAGCCCAACCAGGGCAAGGTGATGGAGTGTGTCGCCTCTGACCCAACCAGTTCCCACTTCATGAGGTCAGGGCGGCACACTTGGTTTGCCGACTGGAGGTTTGTGCACCGTGCTCGACTGAACCTGCTTCCACTGAACGGTGCACGCCCGTGGGCCGCAGCTGCCGACCAGCGGTGCAGAGCCTGCGGCTACCCCTGGGAGACGCTGCCACACGTCCTCTGCCACTGCATGGTGCAGAGCCGGGCCCTCACAGACAGGCATGACCAAGTGGTGAGCCGTATCAGGGCTGCAGCCGTGAGCCGGTTCACAATAACTCATGAGAACCAGCCCGTCGGCGGCACAAGCCTGCGACCTGACCTGGTGCTCGTCCGGGGTGAAGAGGCCCTCATCATTGACGTCTGCTGCCCCTTCGAGAACCGTCGTGCCGCACTGGAGGAAGCTCGCCTACAAAAGATCACCAAGTACGACCCCGTGCGGCAGCTTCTACTGCGGCGGTTCCAGAGGGTGGTAGTGGAGGCCGTGGTGGTGGGGGCGCTCGGGTCGTGGGACCCTGCAAACGACCGAGTCATGCGTCGCCTGTGCAGCAGACCACATGCACGGACCCTGAAGAGACTGATAGTCAGCGAGACTATAGCAAAATCAAGAGACATGTATGCAGAACACGTCGGGAAGTGAGGACGATCAACGTCCATACATCTTCCCCCTCCCTTTTTTGTTCTTTTTATTTTTTTAATGTTACAGCTTATTTTTTGCAATGAACAAGTGTTAGAGATGTAATTTTGTATGTAACAAGCATCAATAAAAATCTGTTCTTATCAGCTTAATATCTGATATGGACCTATTAGGTCCAAGATATTAAACTTATTTTTGTACATGGTGTTCCTACGAAGCTTGCTTCGAGGTCGCCAGGGTTGGCCCGGTATTGCACTACCTCCGGGAGCAGCCCGTCCCCCTCTGGGGGAAAATAATGAATTCCAAAGTCAGACCTTAATTTACAAGTGCAATGCATGCATAGCTCACGGATGCAATCCCAAAATAGGGAAGCATCGAAACGTTTATTGGATGCAGTGGTCGATGCAGACATCGCCTCTCGGCCTTTCGGCTAGGATCAAGTGTAGTATGGCTTCTCAGCCTTTTGGCTAAGATCAAGTGTATTATCGCTTCAATTCAATTCATTATTCAAAATAATCACAGACCACACTGCACGAACGCATCTGGGTCTGTAGCATATTTGGCTTGGATTCATTCCAAATGTACAAAAATCAATATTAAGGAGTTTTAGAATAGCGCACGCTAAAGCTTTGCGTACGCAAAGAATAGCGTCGTCGCCAGTGCGCATGCTCCGAACGCAAACCAGGTTTTGCGCAATTTTAGCGTGCGCTATTTCTCGGAAATAGCGTGCGTACGCAAAAAGTCTTTGCGCTTCTCCAAGGAGGATTCGTGATGAGAAGTTGGCTAAAGCCAAGACGAGCACAGTTAAAAAAATGGCGGCTCCCAGGACCATGGCTGCGGCCGCTTTGGCGGCGTCGTGAGTGCGACGTCGGCGGCATCCTCGCGACTGCGATTTTTAATGCGGGACGACTCGGTTTGTCTTTCTTCGTCGGGTTTGCTGCGTTGCGGAAGATCGTTTGCTGCGTCGCCGAACTGCGTGTTTGCTGCGTTGCGGAATCGTGTGTGAGCTGGATGGGGGTCCCACCCCACCATGGCCGAGCCTTCAGCTTCACCTGCCGGCCCTGCATGCCGAAGGAGTGGCATACCGACTCGGACGCCACACACTGTGGTGCCAGCTGGCAGAAGCCCAGCTGTAGGACGGCAGCCGTGGAGAGAGGGAGACACCCTTAGCATCTCCTTCCCAACACCCCACGTGTTTAGATGCACAGAAGAGGGGTGCTCCTCTGCCTACTCCGCAGCTGCCTGGACAAGCAGGCGACAGTCCCTGCAGCGGCACTTGGAGGGCGGCCATGGCGTGCGGATACGCCGAACGACCAATCACTGCGCACTCTGCTCAGCTACGTTGGGAGCCCGGCCGTCTGCGCACCCATGTCTCGCTAACGGCAACCACACTGCTGCTCCGACCCAACAGCGTCACCAATGCCCGGAATGCCCTGCCTCCTTTCCGTCCAGGAAGGGTCTGGGCAATCACCACCAGTGGCACCGCAAACAACAGGCCGGTCGGCAGGCCCTTGTTGACCTCGGGGTCCTTGCCAGCCATGGAGACACAAGCAGCGGTGTGAGCCACGGCCGACCCACTACCGTGGCATCCTGTCGACCTGCCGGCCCATGTGAGACAGTGCGACGCACCCCGTCCAGCGCCAGCCGCACACGGGCCAGCTACGCAAGCACGCCAGCCCCTGTGAGGTCAACTGTGGAGCCGCCGGACATGCAGCTCACACCCATGGCACTGCCGAGCCCCAACCCCCAGCTATCACCAGAGGCCGAGGTTCCACTTGGAGAATCGACCCGGGACACCACCCCAACCCAGAGCACACCAAAAGACTGGGACCCCTCCGACACATTACTGTGTCTCACCGCCGACGATCCCGCCAAGGACGGCAGTGACACCGAAGCAGCCGAAGCTGCTCACGAGGAGGCCCCTCCAACACTAGGGACCAAGGTCCCACGAGCACACCAATGGGTGCGACCCCCAACGACCAGACCGGGGGCTGAAGCTGCCGATGAAGAAGTCCCCACCAACACCGGGGACCAAGACGTCACGAGCACACCAAGAAGCTCAACCCCCAACGACCAAACTGACGCCGGCAACGTGACCGAGACCGGCGACGTCGGCCACTGTGAGGACCCTGCCGGCACCTCAGTGCCATGGGAACCGACCGACGACTCCTGCGTGCTCTCGGAACACACAAAGCGGTTGCGGAGGCTACTCAGGGAACCGGTGTCTGCTGCGGGTTGGAGCAGCTTCACCACCACTCTTGAGGCCGCAATTGAGGCAGTGACGACAGCCGTGAAGCTCCCCTCTGCAACATCTGGAGGGAGGCCTCGCCGTGAAGTCAATCCCAACTGCCCGCAGCAGATCCAGTCCCTGTACCGCCGCAACCGCCGCCGGGCAGTGAGACTCATCGTCGAGGGTCCCTCCACGCAGTGTCCCGTCCCACTGGACGAGCTCCAGGCCCACTTTACCACCACATGGGCCCCTAGGGAGGTTGACACGGACCTTCTCATGGCCCGAGTGCCAGCGGCAGGCGAGATATCCATGGCTGCGTTCACCGATGACGAGGTGGCGACCCGCCTGCGACGCTGCGAGAGTACGGCACCCGGGGGCGACCGCTTGACTTACCAACACTGGCGAACTGTCGACCCCGAGGCCTCCTTCCTTGCGGCGGCATTCAACATCTGCCTACGTCATCGCCGCGTGCCAGACACCTGGAGGGAGTCGAGGACGATCCTCATCTACAAGAAGGGAGATCGGCAAGACCCCTCCAACTGGCGCCCAATCTCCCTCGGTTGCACAGTCGCGAAGCTCTATGCCGGATGCTTTGCGGCTCGACTGCAGCAGTGACTGTCTGACCACCGCGTCCTGTCACGGTGCCAGAAAGGATTCATGCCACACGACGGAGTGTTTGAACACAACTTCGTGCTGCAGGAGCGCCTGGATGCGGCCCGGACGGGCGGTGGAGACCTTTGTGTGGCCTTCCTTGACTATGCTAACGCCTTCGGTTCGGTCGCCCACAATGCCCTCGTCGACGCGGTCCGGGGAGCTGGTGCCGGGGAGGCGTTCGCCTCCATAGTGGAGGACCTGTACAGCGGCAACACGACATCCATCGTCGGTGAGGCGGGCATCACGGAGCCCATCAACATCTCATCCGGGATCCGACAGGGCTGCCCACTGAGCGGGCTGCTGTTCAACCTGGTCCTCGATCCGGTCATCAGGGCGGTGCAGGGAGGCGAAGGGCAGCACAACATCCTCGCCTACGCCGACGACCTCACCCCCTTGGCCGACAACCCAGGGACACTGCAGCAGCGCATCAACATCGTGGCGGCCCTCTCCTCCCGGCTTGGGCTCCGGCTGAACCCGGCCAAGAGCAGAACCCTCCACCTCTCCGGCCAGCACCCTGTCGGCACGAGACCCACCCGCTTCCTGATCGAGCGTGAGCCTGTCCCGACCATCGGGGACTTCGTGGGACACGCCTTCCTGGGCAGACCCGTCGGGTGCAGGGTGCTTCACGACGATGCAACCATCAGCGATGCCGTGGACCTCGGCAAGTGCCTCCTTAACTCGGTGCTTGCTCCGTGGCAGAGGCTGGATGCGGTAAAGACGTTCCTCTTCCCCGCGCTCAACTTTGCCATGAGGGCGGGCATCCTGGGAAAGGTGGAATGGCGGAGACTGGACGACGCACGGCGCCCGTTGCTCAAGCGCACGCTGTACCTGCCAAGCAACGCCTGCAACGACTACCTTTATGGGAGCGCGGCGGCAGGTGCGGCGGGCATACCTGTAGCGGCGGACACAAGCGACGCCTACCGAGTCGACGGGGCCTTCAAACTCCTCTCCTCCGCCGACGCCGAGATCCGCGACATGGCCCTCCGAGCCGTGACCCAGGTGGTGTCAAAGCGCCTACGGCGGGTTGCGACTGCAGAGGACGTCGAGAGGTACCTGACCGGGGAGACCGAGGGCGACTTCCGAGCCACCTCAGCGCAGGTCCAGTCTGTGTGGACCGAGGCCCGGAAGGCCTTCCGCCGCCTTGAAGTGGAGTGGGAGCTGCAGCCCGACGGTGCCCGAATCACTTGCGGAGACGTCTCGGTCTCCGCCAAACATCGCCACAGGGTGATCCGGACCCTTCGGCTCATCCTGACAGCAGCACGGGACACGGCCCTCCAGCACAAGCCCAACCAGGGCAAGGTGATGGAGTGTGTCGCCTCTGACCCAACCAGTTCCCACTTCATGAGGTCAGGGCGGCACACTCGGTTTGCCGACTGGAGGTTTGTGCACCGTGCTCGACTGAACCTGCTTCCACTGAACGGTGCACGCCCGTGGGCCGCAGCTGCCGACCAGCGGTGCAGAGCCTGCGGCTACCCCCGGGAGACGCTGCCGCACGTCCTCTGTCACTGCATGGTGCAGAGCCGGGCCCTCACGGACAGGCATGACCAAGTGGTGAGCCGTATCAGGGCTGCAGCCGCGAGCCGGTTCACAATAACTCATGAGAACCAGCCCGTCGGCGGCACAAGCCTGCGACCTGACCTGGTGCTCGTCCGGGGTGAAGAGGCCCTCATCATTGACGTTTGCTGCCCCTTCGAGAACCGTCGTGCCGCACTGGAGGAAGCTCGCCTACAAAAGATCACCAAGTACGAGCCCGTGCGGCAGCTTCTACTGCGGCGGTTCCAGAGGGTGGTAGTGGAGGCCGTGGTGGTGGGGGTGCTCGGGTCGTGGGACCCTGCAAACGACCGAGTCATGCGTCGCCTGTGCAGCAGACCACATGCACGGACCCTGAAGAGACTGATAGTCAGCGAGACTATAGCGAAATCAAGAGACATGTATGTGAAACACGTCGGGAAGTGAGGACGATCAACGTCCATACATCTTCCCTCTCCTTTTTTTCTTTTTTTATTTATTGTTTTTTAATGTTACAGCTTATTTTTTGCAATGAACAATTGTTAAAGATGTAATTTTTTATGTAACAAGCATCAATAAAAATCTGTTCTTATCAGCTTAATATCTGATATGGACCTATTAGGTCCAAGATATTAAACTTATTTTTGTACATGGTGTTCCTACGAAGCTTGCTTCGAGGTCGCCAGGGTTGGCCCGGTATTGCACTACCTCCGGAGCAGCCCGTCCCCCTCTGGGGGAAAATAATGAATTCCAAAGTCAGACCTTAATTTACAAGTGCAATGCATGCATAGCTCACGGATGCAATCCCAAAATAGGGAAGCATCGAAACGTTTATTGGATGCAGTGGTCGACGCAGACATCAGCCTCTCGGCCTTTCGGCTAGGATCAAGTGTAGTATGGCTTCTCAGCCTTTTGGCTAAGATCAAGTGTATTATCGCTTCAATTCAATTCATTATTCAAAATAATCACAGACCACACTGCACAAACGCATCTGGGTCCGTAGCATATTTGGCTTGGATTCATTCCAAATGTACAAAAATCAATATTGCGGCGGTTACCTGGCACCCATGTAGCCTTTTGACCTTTTGGCTAAGATCAAGTGTAGTCCTTCGCTTCTCGGCCTTTTCGTTAAGAGGTGCTTGCTGCGTCGCCGAACTCGTGGTCCTGCCCACGGGTCTTTTCCGGCAGCCGCCGCCGGGCAGTGGGACTCATTGTTGAGGGTCCCACCACACAGTGTTCAGTCCCCCTGGACAAGCTCCTGGCCCACTTTACCACCACGTGGGCCCCTAGGGAGGCTGACACGGACCTCCCTAGGGACACAAAAGACAAAATCTGATGTGAGCTAAATAGCTCAACTACATGCCAAAATTTCTTGTCCTTCACAAGCAAATATATATATATACACACACATACTATACTGTTTTTTTTTTAACTTAACGAAATTGTTTAAAAAAATGCCGTGAAAGTTACACTTATGCGGTTTGTGCAGGTGTGTTATACGGCTAGGGCAGTGGTTCTCAAATGGGGTCCGCGAAGATAATCTAGGGGTCCGCGAAGCCCAGCTTCATCAGTCAAGCCCGGAGATAAAAGCTGTCTTTTCTCAGATTGTGAAGAAACGTTCCAATGTTTGGTTGAATTTTCTCGTGTATATGTCAGAAAGAGAGGTCTACTTCCTACAAGCCCTTACTTATATCAATTTGTTAAATCACTATCAAAATTAACCTATACTTTCCTTTCCCCTCACCACGAACGGGGCCCTCCATCATCTCCGCCGATCCACAAGGGGTCCGCGAGACATCAATGGCTGAGAACCACTGGGCTAGGGGATTGTATAGGGGGCTAATCGTAACGATTAGTCGGCTAATTAATTAAAATTCGTTAATTAACTTTATAAATAATGAAAATATACATATGGTTCCAATTAGAAACTTGCTGAGCGTCATCGAAAACAACTAAACTCTTTTTATGACGTTATAAGACAGGGGAAGAATTTTACGGCGTTCTGGAAAAGCGTTCAGTTTGGACGCGTTTCTAGGTTTCAGTTCCTTATCGAAGTGCATTTTGCGGCCGTGGTCCTGCTCCCTGGTGGTCGCGGCGCGAAGCCATCCCCTCTGCTCCCTCGTAGGATCGGGGGAAGTAGGGCGTACGTGCGTTGCGCTTCTCAGCCACTGGGGAGCAGGACTGCGTGCTCAGAGATGCGCTACCATAAGAAACCGAAACCTAGAAACGCATCCAAATGAAGCGTTTCTACAGAACGCCGTAAGATGCTTCCCCTGCGTTATATCTTTCTAAAAAGATTTGGTTTAGTGGTTTTCGGTGACGCTGAGCAAGTTTCTAATTGGAACCATATGTCTACTTTCATTAATAAAAAGTTAATTAACGAATTTTAATTAATTAGCCAACTGATCGTTACGATTAGCCCCCCAATACTATGTCCCCCTGGCCCTATAACTCCCCTGCACAAACCGCATAAATCTTCATTTCACGGCTTGTTTTAAACAAATCTTCTAAAGTTTAAAAATCGACCGCATCTCCACGTGGTGAATGATGTTGGTTGGGGCGAAGCTCTGGTGGTGCTTGTCTGCGTAGACGCTGAGCCGCAGCATGCCGAGCCTTTCGTTCGTTTTCATCCATGTCAGAAAGAGAATGTGTGGTATGGAACGTGGTTATATACGCATTTGAGTATTTGACCGCAGCGCCCTCTCGTCTATAAACGTTGAGCGGCTACATGCAACGTTTCATCCATGACAGAAACCCCAGGTCTTGAGTTACTACCACATCTCAGAGCCCCCTACTCGTCTTGTCGCTGCGCAAACAGATTTCAACATTTTTTTTCATCAATTTTTTCATCTTAGTTTCTTTTTTATTGCCCTACACGAGCACGTGAGCTCACGAGCTCGTAATTTTTTTTATCATTTTTTTTGGCCTACACGAGCACGTGAGCATGTGCTCACGTGCTCATGCTCACGTGCTCATGAGCACGTGATCTCACGAGCAGAAGCACGAAGCACCCGACGCGCGGCCGGACGGACATACGGACATGGCTAGCCCCTAAGGAGCTTAGCCCCTAAAAAAAACACCTCGTATATCTGTGTGTGTGTATATATGGGTGATTTCATCTCAACTCAGGCACGGATTTAGGGTCGAATTTTTAATTTTGACGAAAAAAATATATGTTTTGGGGCAATTCCTATAATAAAAGAAGACGCAAACGGCAATGTCGTCGGATTTTTTGTTCTCAAGTTATGGACCGTTGAAGCGGCCAAGGTGGAAACTGACGTTTTTCCAGCTTATCGGAGGTGCCATATTTCACTCCATCCCTTTTCCATACTTTTTACGCTACATCAATATAACTTTTTGGGAACACTCTAGACATAGGCTTTTTCATGCTAATTAAGCGTCTAGGTCATAACACTTTAAATTATTTTGTTTTATTTGTCAAACCGCCTCTCTGCGACGATATTTGACGAAGTTCAGCAAGCTGTGCTGTGTGACCTAATCAACATATTTTTATGATTTTTATATCACCGTAAAGCTCCAATTAAGCTCTTTCTTTTGAATATAATTTCAATATTTTGCGACTAAGTATATAATGCGCTACATGTGCCTGAAAAACGAAAACTTTCGAAAAACTAGCAAGTTTGAAGTCGATTTTCTAAAAAACCCACTTTTTATTTCTTTTATTTTTTATTCACAGTTAGTTAATATAGTAGTCTATCAGAAACTACCAACAGAAATTGTAATATATTGTTTGTATGGCCGCTATTAACACTCGAATCTCGTGCTAAGAGCGTTTTGAACGGGACTTCGCACAGGCGCTCTGCTCAGCAGAATTTTGGCCTATGTAAGGTTTTCTATTTATCGTTAGCAGTTACCTCAATATCCAACCATCAACATTAATAAAATTTGGAGTAGTGTACTTAAAAAATTTACTTCGAAGTCCGTATCCACAAGTGCGGGCACAGCGCTTACTTCCTCCCAATACGGGGGAATGCAGATCGTTAGAGAATTCCTCTGGGGCCTTTTGCTTTCGGCTTTGAGTTTGAAATACGGAACTTGACATGTAATTGTCATATTTTCTTATGTCAAACAGATATGCAGTGCATATACATATATGTACGATTTAGTATCTGACGCTTAGGAAGTACGGTTTATTTTATGCGCGTATACGGACTCTTTCGTAAAATAACAAGCATTTCGTAGCGTGTAAGGCTTCAAACGTGTTAGTCATGTGTTTAGGTTTCATTTCTATTTTCAGTGATTCATGCCGGGTTACTTAGACTTTTTCCTCTTGACTTAAGTTTGTCCGGGAGTCTAGATGTTACGTATCTTCTCGTCAATACATAGGGCGAAGCTCACACACCTTGCAAATCACGCCAGTGCCAAGTAAATAAATATTGTTAGGATAAATATTGTTGCTTCACTGGCTTTTACGCTCAGATATTGAGGTAAGTACTAACATTAAATAGAAAACCTTACATAGGTCAAAATTCTGCTCAGCTGAGCGTCTATGCGAAGTCCCGTTCAAAACTCTCACAGCACGAGATTCGAGTCCTAATAGCGGCCATACAAACAATATATGTATTACAATTTCTGTTGGTAGGTCCTGGCAGACTATACGTATATTACCTAACTGTAAATAAAAAATGAAAGAAATAAAAGGTGGTTTTTTTTAGAAAATCGACTTCAAACTTGCAAGTTTTTCTAAAGAAAGACTTGCAAGTTTGAAGTCGATTTTCTAAAAAAAATCTACCTTTTATTTCTTTCAATTTTTATTTACAGTTAGGTAATATAGCAATCTGTCAGGACTTACCAACTGAAATTGTAATATATTGTTTGTATGGCCGGTATTGGGACTCGAATCTCGTGCTGTGAGAGTTTTGAACGGGACTTCGCATAGACGCTCAGCTGAGCAGAATTTTGACCTATGTAAGGTTTTCTATTTAATCTTAGTACTTACCTCAATATCTGAGCGTAAAAGCCAGTGAAGCAACAATATTTATCCTAACAATATTTATTTACTTGGCACTGGCGTGATTTGCAAGGTGTGAGCTTCGCCCATGTATTGACGAGAAGATACGTAACATCTAGACTCCCGGACAAACTTAAGTCAAGAGGAAAAAGTCTAAGTAACCCGGCATGAATCACTGAAAATAGAAATGAAACCTAAACACATGACTAACACGTTTGAAGCCTTACACGCTACGAAATGCTTGTTATTTTACGAAAGAGTCCGTATACGCGCATAAAATAAACCGTACTTCCTAAGCGTCAGATACTAAATCGTACATATGTATATGCACTGCATATCTGTTTGACATAAGAAAATATGACAATTACATGTCAAGTTCGGTATTTCAAACTCAAAGCCGAAAGCAAAAGGCCCCAGAGGAATTCTCTAACGATCTGCATTCCCCCGTATTGGGAGGAAGTAAGCGCTGTGCCCGCACTTGTGGATACGGACTTCGAAGTAAATTTTTTAAGTACACTACTCCAAATTTTATTAATGTTGATGGTTGGATATTGAGGTAACTGCTAACGATAAATAGAAAACCTTACATAGGCCAAAATTCTGCTGAGCAGAGCGCCTGTGCGAAGTCCCGTTCAAAACGCTCTTAGCACGAGATTCGAGTGTTAATAGCGGCCATACAAACAATATATTACAATTTCTGTTGGTAGTTTCTGATAGACTACTATATTAACTAACTGTGAATAAAAAATAAAAGAAATAAAAAGTGAGGTTTTTTAGAAAATCGACTTCAAACTTGGTAGTTTTTCGAAATTTTTGTTTTTCAGGCACATGTAGCGCATTATATACTTATTGCAAAATATTGAAATTATATTCAAAAGAAAGAGCTTAATTGGAGCTTTACGGTGATATAAAAATCATAAAAATATGTTGATTAGGTCACACAGCACAGCTTGCTGAACTTCGTCAAATATCGTCGCAGAGAGGCGGTTTGACAAATAAAACAAAAAACATTAAAAGTGTTATGACCTAGACGCTTAATTAGCATGAAAAAGCCTATGTCTAGAGTGTTCCCAAAAAGTTATATTGATGTAGCGTAAAAAGTATGGAAAAGGGATGGAGTGAAATATGGCACCTCCGATAAGCTGGAAAAACGTCAGTTTCCACCATGGCCACTTGAACGGTCCATAACTCGAGAACAAAAAATCCGACGAAATTGCCGTTTGTGTCTTCTTTTATCATAGGAATTGCCCCAAAACATATATTTTTTTCGTCAAAATTAAAAATTCGACCCTAAATCCGTGCCCGAGTTGAGATGAAATCACCCATATATATTTGCTTGTGAAGGACAAAAATTTTAGCATGTAGTTGAGCTATCTAGCTCACATCAGATTTTGTCTTTTGTGAAAATAGTGTCACGTCCTGAGACGTGCGGCCATTTTGAACGTGCGGCCATTTTTGAGGGAAGTCGCCTTGGACTTTAGATAGTAGGCAGACAAAAGCGAAATACCTCCCTCAAAAATGGGAAACGCATAGGATTGTGCATATGCTCGAATTTCAGAATAGTACTTTTGAATAATACACTACACACTTGGAGGTTAACTGCGATATTCATAACCTTTCGAAGTGTTGATCTCATCAGGTCAGTCCAGTTGAGCGCGCTTGTTACCGAGCACCGGTCCATGCAGTTAAGCAACAGCCGGGAAAGCAAATGTTGATTGCGGCGAGTTAGCCCCGTTGAGCGAGTTTCTTGCCGAGCACCGGCGCACTGCGGATAAGCAACAGCCCCGGGAGCAAGTGTTGATTGCTGCGGGCTAGCCCCATTTAGTGCGCTTCTTGCCGAACAGCAATGCACCTTAGAATATGAATCACCAACTCGCCCAAGTTTCCATTTTATCAAGTGAAAATAAGTGTTGATCGTGACGGGCAGTTGAGTGCGCTTCTTACCGAGCACCCGTGCACTGCGGGAAAGCAACAGCCGCGAAAGCAGGTATTGATCGCGGCGGGTTAGCCCCGTTGAGTGCGCTTCTTACCGAGGCTGAGCACTCGTGCACTGTGGGAAAGCAACAGCTGCGAAAGCAAGTGTTGATCGCGGTGGGTTAGCCCCGTTGAGCGAGTTTCTTACGGAGCACTGGCGCACTGCGGATGAGCAACAGCCGCGGGGCAAGTGTTGGTCGCGGCGGGTTAGCCCCGTTGAGTGCGCTTCTTATCGAGCACCGGTGCACTGTGGAAAAGCAACAGCTGCGAAAGCAAGTGTTGGTCGCGGTGGGTTAGCCCCGTTGAGTGTGCTTCTTATCGAGCCCGGTGCACTGCGGAAAAGCAACCTCCGCGAAAGCAAGGGATGATCGCGGCGGGTTAGCCCCGTTGAGTGCGCTTAATGAGCACCAGTGCACTGCGGAAAAGCAACAGCCGCTAAAGCAAGGGATGACCGCGGTGGGTTAGCCCCGTTGAGTGCGCTTTTATCGAGCACCGGTGCACTGCGGAAAAGCAACCTCTGCGAAAGCAAGGAATGATCGCGGTGGGTTAGCCCCGTTGAGTGTGCTTCTTATTGAGCACCGGTGCACTGCAGAAAAGCAACCTCCGCGAAAGCAAGGGATGATCGTGGCGGGTTAGCCCCGTTGAGTGTGCTTCTTATCGAGCACCGGTGCACTGCAGAAAAGCAACCTCTGCGAAAGCAAGGAATGATCGCGGTGGGTTAGCCCCGTTGAGTGTGCTTCTTATCGAGCACCGGTGCACTGCAGAAAAGCAACCTCTGCGAAAGCAAGGGATGATTGCGGCGGGTTAGCCCCGTTGAGTGCGCTTCTTATCGAGCACCGGTGCACTGCGGAAAAGCAACCTCTGCGAAAGCAAGGAATGATCGCGGTGGGTTAGCCCCGTTGAGTGTGCTTCTTATCGAGCACCGGTGCACTGCAGAAAAGCAACCTCTGCGAAAGCATGGGATGATCGCGGCGGGTTAGCCCTGTTGAGTGCGCTTCTTATTGAGCACCGGTGCACTGCGGAAAAGCAACAGCTGCAAAAGCAAGTGTTGGTCGTGGTGGGTTAGCCCCGTTGAGTGTGCTTCTTATCGAGCACCGGTGCACTGCAGAAAAGCAACCTCTGCGAAAGCAAGGGATGATTACGTGCGGAGTTAGCCCCGTTGAGTGCGCTTCTAATCGAGCACCGGTGCACTGCGGAAAAGCAACCTCCGCGAAAGCAAGGGATGATCGCGGTGGGTTAGCCCCGTTGAGTGTGCTTCTATCGAGCACCGGTGCACTGCAGAAAAGCAACCTCTGCGAAAGCAAGGGATGATTGCGGCGGGTTAGCCCCGTTGAGTGCGCTTCTTATCGAGCACCGGTGCACTGCGGAAAAGCAACCTCCGCGAAAGCAAGGGATGATCGCGGCGGGTTAGCCCCGTTGAGTGCGCTTCTTATCGAGCACCGGTGCACTGCGGAAAAGCAACAGCTGCGAAAGCAAGTGTTGAGTCAGCGGTGGGTTAGCCCCGTTGACTGTGCTTCTTATCGAGCCCGGTGCACTGCGGAAAAGCAACCTCCGCGAAAGCAGGGGATGATCGCGGCGGGTTAGCCCCGTTGAGTGCGCTTCTCATTGAGCACCAGTGCACTGCGGAAAAGCAACAGCCGCTAAAGCAAGGGATGATCGCGGTGGGTTAGCCCCGTTGAGTGCGCTTTTATCGAGCACCGGTGCACTGCGGAAAAGCAACCTCTGCGAAAGCAAGGAATGATCGCGGTGGGTAGCCCCGTTGAGTGTGCTTCTTATCGAGCACCGGTGCACTGCAGAAAAGCAACCTCCGCGAAAGGAAGGGGTGATCGCGGCGGGTTAGCCCCGTTGAGTGTGCTTCTTATCGAGCACCGGTGCACTGCAGAAAAGCAACCTCTGCGAAAGCAAGGGATGATTGCGGTGGGTTAGCCCCGTTGAAGTGTGCTTCTCGTCGAGCACCGGTGCACTGCAGAAAAGCAACCTCTGCGAAAGCAAGGGATGATTGCGGCGAGTTAGCCCCGTTGAGTGCGCTTCTTATCGAGCACTGGTGCACTGCGGAAAAGCAACCTCTGCGAAAGCAAGGGACGATCGCGGTGGGTTAGCCCCGTTGAGTGTGCTTCGTATCGAGCACCGGTGCACTGCAGAAAAGCAACCTCCGCGAAAGCAAGGGATGATCGCGGCGGGTTAGCCCCGTTGAGTGTGCTTCTTATCGAGCACCGGTGCACTGCAGAAAAGCAACCTCTGCGAAAGCAAGGGATGATTGTGGTGGGTTAGCCCCGTTGAGTGCGCTTCTTATCGAGCACCGGTGCACTGCAGAAAAGCAACCTCTGCGAAAGCAAGGAATGATTGCGGTGGGTTAGCCCGTTGAGTGTGCTTCTTATCGAGCACCGGTGCACTGCAGAAAAGCAACCTCTGCGAAAGCAAGGAATGATCGCGGTGGGTTAGCCCCGTTGAGTGTGCTTCTTATCGAGCTCCGGTACACTGCAGAAAAGCAACCTCTGCGAAAGCAAGGGATGATTGCGGCGGGTTAGCCCCGTTGAGTGCGCTTCTTATCGAGCACCGGTGCACTGCGGAAAAGCAACCTCCTTGAAAGTAAGGGATGATCGCGGCGGGTTAGCCCCATTGAGTGCGCTTCTTGCTGTGCACGGACACTCCGCGGAAAAGGAACACCCGCGCAAGCGAGCTTTCTTCCATGGGGGCTGCTTTTGCGCAGTGTACCGATGCTCTGTAAGAAATGCGCTCAATGGGGCTAACCCGCCGTGATCAACACCTCGAAAAGTTTGTATACCACATGTCTGCTTAGCAAAAAATGACACTTTCAAAGCTGGATGGTGCACACACGCACCTGGTGTATTTAAAAAGAAATAGAGGCTTCGTGGAGGTTGGTATCTGCATTGCAGTAAAATTTTCAAAATTAATCTGGTTATTATGCGTGAGTATATGTTGGGCAGAAAGGTCCTGACAACCTGTGTTCGCTATTTGTGTCGCACCTTTTTTTTTAAACCCAAGATTGATTAAAGGATATTTAGGCATTGAAATAAGATACATACATTCCTTTGGTTAGGTATAGCTAGGCTTAATAGCTTTATTTTACGTCAAATCCATTCTCTGCACGCTTCCCCAATGTTGGTATTGGACTTTCTGAGAACAAAGTTCTAAATATAATTAGGTTAAAGTTGACTGAGCTTAGTAGTGGACAAGTGGAAGCTTGGGGACAACCTTTACGTGTTCAACTAAATTTCAGTTTAAGCATGGCGCAACGTTAGTGAAAGGCTCGGAGAAACTGTTCTATTTTTGATTTGAAAATGTTCGCCCAAAGCCACCATTCGCTTCAAACACAAAATCTACTATTCGCACATGCCTAGGGAATTGCAATTTCTTCCGAAGATGTATCGTACTAGTCGCAGTCGCATCGTCACTTTCTTGTTAAGTAGAGAATCTGACGTAATGTGTGTGTAAACATGTTGGTGATGTGATTTGCTATGCCATATTTGCCCTAAATTGCAGTAATAAAATTTTATTTTCCCTTTTTTCAAAAACAAGAGCTGATCAACCACTCCCCTTCTCTCCAGGGTTCGTTCTACTAAGGTGGAAAGGGTGGAGGGTTTTGCAGGGCATGCTTGTCCGCTTTGCTTAACCTGCTACCATCCAGAGGTCGTCAGCACAGGGCGCAGATCGGACACGACTACTGCTTCAATGTTCGGCTGGAATCGTGTCCTCGCTGATTGCATACAGGTCCCAGTTGAAGACTGACACAGCTCTTATATCCAATCTGTGCCCTGTGCTGACCTCCAGTGATCGGCATAGAAAGTCTAGCGCCGGCTTCATTGAGCTGACGGCTTCAGACTCTTTACAACCATTCAAATTCTCCAAATGTATATTTTCTCTGGTAACAAAGTTTCTGATTTTACTGTGGTGCCTGGAATGTGTCCCCGACTGGTGTGTTTAGTGCATCCAAAAAAGTGGTACCTCCATTTCCGCCTGACGCCGCCGTAGAAATTTCACGATGTCGCCGGCCATGATCCTGGCACAACCACCACAGTCGAAGCAGCTGTGGTGGTTGTGCCACACGCCTGTTCCGCTGCAGGTCGCTCTTCAGCTTGATTTGACAGCCTAGGGAGGCCTCGGCAGCCGGGAGTTGGGATGCCACGACAACGATGACGCATTGGCTTGTGCCTTTTGCCGGTGCTCCAACCGCCAGGATTTCAATATCCGGCAGCGTGACACTCGGGCTTTTCCGACGCCATTTGTTGCCACTCGGGACTGCTTCTGATGTATGGGGAGGGTAGGACACTAAACACACTTCAGTGAAACCTGTTTAGAATGAACCCATGTACAGCGAATTATTGTCAATATCGAACTCACGAAAAATTTAAATAAAAATGCATGTAAAAAGTACTTTTTATAACGAACAACATATTGGCTATGTCGAACTTTTTCCCCTCGGGAAGGCTTCTAAAAACGTGCAAACAATCGTCTTCTAGCCTGTCCCTTCCCCCAAAATTGATCTAGAAAAAACGAACAAAATTGACAAAGATAAGTGATTCAGAAAGGGAAAAAGCTAAAAAAACACTGCACGCTTGCAAAGAAAAAAAAAAAACCATCCCAAAACGGTTGCCTATGAAGAGAATTGATTCAGAAGAGGAGATAAGCTAAAAAAACAAACTCTGCACTCATGCAAAAAAAAAAAAAAACTTTCTAGCGCTTTGTTTTAAGGTGGAAGCGAAGAGATGAGAGAGAAGAGAAGCTCTCGCCTTAAAACAAACGCAACGTGGAAGTTCGTTGTAAATGGTTTTTGCTATATCGAACTACTTGCTATATCGAACTGATCGTAGCGTTTCCTGCTGTTTGTTATAAACGGGTTTGACTGTAGCTGTAATTATACTTCGAAATCGACAGTGTTGTTAGAAAAGTTTGCATAATTTCGCAGTGCTATTCGGAGTCTTGGCGGGCAGTTTAGCTGTCAGTGTAGCGGCCTCCCTTGCGGGCTGAATGCATTGCGGTGGAATGACATCCATGTATCGGACGCATCGCCAATCAATCGCGCCGTATAACGGGCAGGATTGGGTTGAGATAATTGTTACCATGTAACAACCATTTTATTCGTGCAGACGTGTGGCAAACTTAACCAGAGTGCATCAAAGCTACACCGAATTAAGCTAGATTCTAATCTGACTTCGCATGAACAATGAGGTCTGCGCACTGCGACATTGAGCACTATGTCTCGTGTTGTGTTCAGCACAATGGGAGAGCCCTCATTTTTTTGTTTGCAATAATTTTGAGAAAGCAGTGTATACTTCGTGGGAAATGTTTTGTGTGGCTCGATTCATCAACACATTCCCGAATTTATTTCAACTTCTTTTATCCGAAGGTAAAATCCAATGTTTGGACAAGCTGGACTTGATTTCTTAAAGAATGTTTTAAGCGAAACGTTTAACAGTTGGTTTTTTGGAAAAAAAATAGCTTCTTTCTTTGTAGTTTAAATGAAGCAGAATTTTGAAGTATTTTCTGGCTCATTTCGAAGCAATGTGGTTTGTAAATTAAATAAAAAAAATGTTTGGCATAATGCATATATGGTACCTCCAGCGTCAATTTGAACATTATCAACTAAACATATTTTCTGAAAGAGCGCAAGAAACTGAGCCTTGAGTAGCAAATAAATTTGCCCAAAACTTCTAAAATAATTTTTAAGAATAGGAATACGATAAATAAGGAAACCAAAACTAGCGTGCAACTTCACTGGTCTGCATTTTGTTGCGATGTCAGATGTTGTATGAGGATCAGCATATGGGCAGCTTGAGCCTGTTTCGCCCAGCGTCAGCAGTCAAAAGGCTGTCGCGATTGTCTGTGGGAAATAACGGGCTACGATTCATCGAGTTTGTCAGAGTCCAGCAATGACCAGCAAATGTTATAAGGTTTTCAGCATAATATTTCAGACGATTTACCATTAGCATTTCATCCGCCGCATAGCCTCCCATAGGACCACCTTGGCAGCTGCATCGCAATCCGACATAAGGACCCAGGTGTCGCCAGAAGTAGATGATATGGAAGGTTTTGTTTGCTTGCTTTGTGTAAACGCGAAAGCTAGGAGGCAGCACTTGTGTCAGCCTCCTCGAACCCACTTCAGTCAGCACTCTTGTCAGTCTGCTCGGACCCACTTCAGTCAAAAAGGACTTCTTGGAAGGAAATAGATGAGATGTCACTCTGCTGCATTTCTTTGTGTTGTACAGTGCAATCCACTTATAACGATGACGAGAAAACCTGAAATTTCAATTGTTATAACCGATTATCGTTGTGTCTGGAATAGAATCTGATCATTTTTAGACTAGAAACTCTAGAAACTGATCGTTATAAGCAATACATCGTTATATGTGGTATCGTGATAAGTGGATCACACTGTAATTGCACCCTGCAGCACATCACAAATTCATCCCCACCCTCCGTTGCATGCTGCAACTAGCCTAAAGCACACGCAACCTGCCTAACCACAGATGCTCACTGGCTCCACTATGCACAATGCCATGGAGGAATGAGCGTTGTCTGTTCTTAGGTTCAATATTTGACGTCACAAGTGCCCCTGCTCATTGGCAGTAGCGCAGCAGCCAGCAATTCGGCCGTGTACGCGTAAATTTCAGATTCGTTTTCTTGCAAGAAAATTATTATTTTGATGAGATATTTTGTTGACATACTCGGGTGGATCATGGTGAAAATTTTATAAAAACGGATGACCATCAATATTTTGCCAATGATTTCCTTTAAGTTCATTGTAATAACAGTATGAATCAATATTTTGTGTGTGTGAGGATTGAAGGCATCATTATTGTCTTTTGTTGGTGGGGGTTCAAACGGCATATGCTATCTAATTTCCGAGTCACTTGGCAGGGATATGATCCTGGCCCCGGGATCCATACTACATGGCTCCCATAACCATACATGAAAAAGATTGGTGTAATGCTCATGTTGCTTATGATGTTGCTCAAGATGCTTCTCAAGATGTTGTTTATGGTGTTGCTCATGATGCTAACAATGTTGCTTATGATGTTGCTCACAATGTTGGTCATTATGCTACTCACGATATTCGTCGTGATGTTGCTCACAATGTTGATTATTGTGTTGCTCACAATGTTGCTTGTGATTTTGCTTGTAATGTTGCTGACAATGTTCCTTATAATGTTGCTCATGATCTTGCTCATGCTGCTGCTCGTGTCTGATATCTTTTCCAGGAAATATGTCGACATCCAAAGCTGTTTGTAGAGGGCGCGTCAAGGTTCGACGTTGTTCAAGGCAGCGTCGGTGAGTTTTTCTCGAGCATTCACTCTTTTCGGATTCCAGAAAAACTGCTACAAGCACTTCTAGGGTTCCACATACTTGGATCTCAATCATAAGAGCCAAAAAGTACCCCGGAACTCATTTGCTTTTGCAAACTTTCATATCCACAAAATAATATAATTTCAAATTGCATTTGTATATTATCAAACAATGGGCCCTGTTTTTGGTAGCAGATGCCCTATATCTTTGCATACACATACTATACAACAAAACAAATTTAAAAAGTCAAAAGAAACAACAACACAGAAGTGAAGGCTGCTAGGCATGGTAGCAACTGCAGCTCTGAAGCTGGAATAC
>JAZHYW010034703.1:0-88876 GCA_037355805.1 Ixodes ricinus | reverse complement strand
AGGCAACTGCTGGATGGTGGCCTCGGCGTGCCAACCTGACGCTGCACGACGAGCTGTTCTATCGTGTGGTGCCGGAGGACCAAGGCTTCGACTCGGACTATGCGGGCATCTTCCACTTCCGCATCTGGAAGGCGAACCGTTGGATCGGACGTGGTGGTGGACGACCGGCTGCCCACGATGGACGGGGCGCTCATCTTCATGAAGTCACGCGCTGGAGACGAGTTCTGGAGCGCACTCTCGAGAAAGCCTATGCCAAGTGCGTTGCTTCTCCCCTCTTATTCTTCTCGTATTGCCATGCGCACGGCCGAGTTGGCATAATAGCGTGTGGCTTCCATGCGAAGGCATGGGGTTTGAACCCTACCATCTTAGTTTTTTTTATTTCTTTTGCAGCTCTTCTATGATGTTCTAGTAGAATTTTGTAACATATCACTTGTTCCTGTTCAGAACGTTCTAGACTATATAGTCTGTATAAAAGTAGCCGTGACTGGCCACATTGGGTTGGTTTCTTTTCTGTTTCAGTTCAAAGGCACAAGTTCATCTCATTAAACATTTATTTTCAGTTCTATATTCATCTGTTCTGTCGTATTTTTGACAATATCTGGAATCGGGCAGCCGCTGAATCGAGAGAATGACTGGTCTAGTGGCCCAGCTTAAAAATAAAAGCTTGGAAGTTTTTAAATCTATGTTCCAGGAAAAGAAAAACCGGTCACCGGATAGGGTAAAAAAACTTGCTTTTCGTGCAAGTCTTGTTGAAATGTTAGGTGCTAGATAAACACTTTTTGCTCACATTTTGCCCATTAAAAAGCATGGCGAAAGAGCCGACGCGCACACCCGATCTCGCCACACTGCAATTTTTTTCTGCATAATAAATTCCGTCTGCTATTGGGCAATGAACACTCTGCTGTATAGACACACACGCGAATGCACAGTCTGGAGCCAGCAACAGTTGACGTCATTTTCCAAAGGTGGCAATAGGCACCGAGCTACATAGGCTTCCAAACAGATGGCAGTATGATACGTGCAGTTGCCCTTTGTTTCGCTTGGGGAAAATGGTTGATAATCTCAGGCTCAAGCTTGCGCCAAACCTTGTCGGAACCACCAAGGGTTCGGCAGACGACCGCTTCCCATCTTCAGCGTTGACCATCGCACCAGCGCATATGGCTTTGGCTAGCATTGCTGCATTGATTTTAGCAGACGCTGGCTTCGGTGTCTACGTACTTGTGTGCGTCCATCCAGCAGACGCTTTGTCACCATATTTTGTGTTGTAAGGTTCCACGGTACCTAGCGTTTTTTATAGAACAATAGAGGCTGTGGCTTGTGATGAGCTTGGTAACGTCGAAACGAATGAAGAAAAAAAAAGGGGTGGAGAGATACTAATAGGACAAGGAGGAGACATTACTTGCACCTGAGGTCTTCGTCTTTCTAGCCGAACGAACAATTAGCGCTGTTTGCGGACAACCAATACCAACAGCTCAGCAACCTGTAAGAGCTCCCATAGTATCTACTGTTTCCTCGAAGATGACGTATTAGAAGTCAACCAATAAAGAAATAAAAACTGCTCATTAAATTTTTCAAGTTCCCTAAAAGGGAGTTGGTAACGTTAAAGTACTGTATACAATGAGACATTTCTATACTAACTGCTCGCTTCCTAATGTTGGGGAAACTAGACGGGAGTGCATAATTTTGGATGCTTTGCTCGAACTGCCGATTGGGATTATATGATTTTGGCCCGACCAGTGGTACTTGACAAGAAAACATTGTACCCAAACTTTTCTGTTGGTGCTGCCATTGTTGCTGCTGCTGTCTGAGCATAGCGGGGCAGCAAACTACTTCATCAGTAGCGTGTAACACTAATGTGCAACTGTTTTTTGTGTCGTCTTAATTTTGTGTTTGTTGATTAGTAACTTAAGCTGTGTCATGCCACTTTTATGGCCGGTTCACACATACATGGCAATGCTGAATCAATGCTAGGAACAGTGCTGATGCAGCACCCGACTTAAAAGTATACTTATCATCGACGCATCGCAATATTTGCACTGCATCACCAATATAGTGCTTACCACTGCATCAGCATAGTGAGCACTATTTCTGCTGCTGGCTAATAGCACTGAGGTATAGTGTTGTGGTGTACTATGTGTGAACAGGACTTGGAAGAGCTGCATGAATGTTCAGCGATTTCACTACATACATGCATATCAGAGAACATCTAAGGCTTATTCTATCGCCGACTTCTACCTAGTAGGCAACTTGGAACTAGGCTGCACATTTGGTAACTGACTTTGTTTTCGGGGGCTCAATGTTTTGCGAACTTGGTGAAGTACTACGTGTTTCGGAAACATTTCGCGAGCACAAAAAGTTTGCGATTTGGAGCTGTCTTTTATGTATTGGTTACAGTAGGGTGATATCTTCGACGTGGTAACTTTTTCGCAGTATTTTTCAAGTCTCGAAATTCGCAAAAATTAGGTCCTCTCAAAAATCATGTCCTTTACGGTACAAGCTGTTTGTGGCTCGCGATGGCTTCTAAACTTTATTTTTCCTTTCGTAAACGCAGAATGCACGGGAGCTACGAGGCCCTCAGCGGGGGCTCTGCCTGCGGGCCATGGAGGACTTCACGGGAGGAGTGACGGAGCAGATCGACCTCAAGAACCCCCCAAGCACCTTTTTCTACTCATGATGAAGGGCGTACCAGCGGTCCTCGCTGATGAGCTGCTCCATCCCCGTGAGTGGGGCTCGGCCGCGTCGCACCCCCGGTTTTGGACTGCCTGCGTCCTCCTTGCTAATCAAATAGGAGTATGAATAGGCAGCTTGTGCGGCAGAAACTGTTCACAGAAGGCAACGGGAGAGAATTTTTTTCAGTGCGCTGGCATTAGTACCTACAGGAAAAAGCTGACGGCATCCATCTGTGGATAAAACAGTGGAAAGGGAAGCGTGCCGCATAGAGAGGAGAAGAGAAAGTGAAGGACATAGGCGAGAGGGAGGTGATGTCACGGGGCGGGAGCCAATGCGCGCACAGAAAACTGATGAACAGCGGAAGCAGCATGGGGAGTGGATGCTGCTGCCAAGCGTGCAAGGCGGGCGAACGAGACGGAGAAGCGGAAGCAGCGCCTAGCTCGGCTAGTGGAAATGCAGAGCAAGAAGTGGCAAGCTGACGCGGGTCTGCATGCGACAAAGGTCGGGGCGAGCGGGTTCGCCGGAAAAAATGAAAGGAGGATCCATTGGTGAATCCTTAGGGAATGCGTTGGCATGACCCTTGGGAAATGCCACACACGTCCCCCTTTAGGAAACGCTAACACTAACCCCGCAACGAACCCAAAAGAGTCAGCAAGATATAAAGGAAGCAAAAGAGAAAGCCAAAGGAGAAGGCCAATACAGCATTTTTTAAAGGGGGACGCATATGGCATTTTTCAAGGGTCATGCTAATGCCTTTCCTAAGGATCCACCAATGGACCTTCAATTTTTTCCGTGAGGTTTGGTGTTTCACTTTGTAGTCAATGAATACTCAGGGCGTGGCTTATTACCTTCGAGCTTCTTGATTCGTTCTTCGACCATAATACCGCAATCTTATTGGCCGTGGAGAGATAATGAGATGCATGAGACTCGCCGCACCCTGCGTTTCTCAACTTGTCGGCGGCTAAAATTTAACTAAGTGCCGATTCCGTGTTTTGGAGAATAATGTTGCACCGTATGCATATCTACAGAGCGTGGCACTGTCAGTGTGAACAAGCAAGTGCTGTTTTTTCTGTTTCTATCTTAGAATTGAAAGGCTGTCATCCGTACTACAGTTGACTCTCATTAATTCAAAATCTCTTAATTCAAACTTGTGGATAATTCAAACTAACGTGCAGGTCCCATCCTATGCGTCTCTATGGGAAGAAACTCCTGATAATTCAAACTTTGCTTTATTCAAACAAATTTTCGGCCCCCCTCGAGTTTGAATTAATGAGAGTTGACTGTAGTACTGTACTGTGGTGTAAAGTGCGTCTTCAGGATTCCAGCCTGAACTGTAAACTTCGGAGCTTTGGAGGGGGGGTGGGGGGGGGGGGGTCAGCCCTGAAATATTTTTTCTGCCTATGCCAATGTTGGTGCTGTTCAATATCGTCTGGATAAGCTACAAAAAAGTGCCGACGTGTCCCTACTGTGTTACACAGTGTACCTGGCTACCGCAGTGTGCACCATGTTGTGCCGTTGGCATACTGGCTGGAAGCGAATGTGCGAGTTTACGTGATTTTCTGGCTTGTCTTGGCATCGGCATGCTCTGATGGACTTGCTCCTTTTGCAAGGCCCTCTTGAACTCTACTTTTGTTTTGCCTTGCTTTTCCTACAATCTAAACAGTATGGACCTTCTTCGACAGTCAGTCTAGGCTACCTCGCTTACACTCTATCTCACTTAATGATGGATTGCGGCGGACGTTACGAGTCACCTAAGCCTATGTAATGCCGGTGAGTGTCGTGTGACCTTCGGGAGCGGCGCAGCGACACGCATGGCGCGTAGTCGCTTGACACTTTCACAGCGCTGGATTGGCTGGCGTGGCTTGTTGCGTCTGCTGCCGTTCGTTGTAAAGTGACTCGCCTTATAGATGGTGGCTGAAGATGTTTGAAACACCTCAGGATCCGGCATGACATCTCACTGAGTGATGCCTAAAACCGCTGGCAATCCCAAGCCGCTTTTGCACTCGTACGTCCCCAGCATCGTCTGCTATCAAGCTCTGCTGGCTGGCTTACTCAATTCGGTGCCTCGTTTCTAGCTATCCTCGGTGCCAACTATTTTATGCTACATTGTCGAGGGCAAGCATAGCTTCTGCTAGTGCTGCAGCCCCGCACTGCTGCGAGAGCACGTGGCTTTGTCTTGCGTCTGATTTGCGCGTGCTCTCGTGGCGGTGGGGTCTCCAAACGAAGCCACAAGCTTGTGCAAGTAGCTTTGACGGCGTTGGAGCATTGTGGAAATTATGCCAGCCTTAAAAAATGTGGCACAAGATAGTTGACAATGAGTATAGCCTTCGAGAACGGTCGGTACCCACTTGACGTCGTTGTCTTCGACAGGTTTAGATTTTTGCAGTGTCTCGTTACAGCTGCAAAAAAGCATCCAATTGAATGGCAGTTTTTCTAAATAAATGTTGGACACCATTGTACCGCTTGCCACAGAGTATATCTAAAAACATCTGACTTCAGCAGTCAGGTTTTGTTGGTGTGCTGAGGCGCTGCTTCTGACATTGGAAGTGAAGGGTGCAACTCTTCGTTACAAGCTTCACGTCAGTTGGTGCTGTGCCATTACAATAGCTTGATTAATTTTGGTTATTGCAAGTGTGCTTCTGAATTTCCTTTTATTTCAGCTGCACATTGAACTGCTAAGCTTTCTTTGCTACTAGTAGTATATTTTATGTGTTCAACGCCAGTCTTGTTTTCCTGTTGCTTGTCGGTCATTTTGGCACTGCGAGCTCTAAGCACAGAAAATGCTGCACATCCTCGCACAATGCCTTGCACCGCATTTGTGAGCTTTCATTTGACTAATTGTAATTGCTCTAGCTTTTATTTAAGCATTGCCCCATGCTTCAAATTCACGTGAGGCTTTCCAGTGGGAAACTGAAGGTTTGTTGTGATATGTATTGTACACAGATCAAACGAAGCCTATTGGAGCTAATAAGTTCTTTGCTGGCAGCCTTTAATGTCTGCCAGCAGTGCCGCAATAACAGGGTGAGTTATTCTTTGGTTTTTTTTCTAATATTGAAGGCTCTCACATTTCATGCAGGAGGTGCAGCATTTTCCAAGTTTTCTTGATATTTTACTTTGCATAGTGCATGCCTCTTTCACATCATAGCATCTAGGCAAAAGCTATTTCGCTGAACAGTGGTTTAATGAATGCCAGTCATTTTTTATCATGCTTGTTTTGTCGAATGATGTTTGAGTGAATCTGCTAAACAAGCTGCTACCACTGACATGGGTAGAACACTGCGTATGCTTGCTTTAGACAGCACCACTGATGTAATATAGAGGTCAGCACCACTGAAGTTACGAAGAAGTTACTTATGTTGTTGCTCAAGTGGATCTCGTCCACATTTCATTCATCTCAAAGTCTTCTCAGTAAATAGTACCATTCACTTGAATGAGTGCTATCGTTTGCTCAAATGTTGCTAGTTGGAAGGTTGTTTGATAGGATGACTGCACGTGCATGGTTTTTTTTTCTTTTTCTAAACAGTGTTTTGCGGTTCAGACAATGTTTCTATTCAAGATTTTGTTTTTAAATTCATGCTTTTTTTTGCGTAGGTGGGGTCCATACCCGAGGAAAAATTGGCAAGCGGTTTGGTCGCCGGTCATGCTTACAGTATCACAGCAGTTAAACTTGTGAGTCCACACTTTTATGCCAAGTTTTTGTCGGGTGCGCAGAATTCGTCATAGTGATGTGTGACTGTACTACAGATATTGCCCCAATTTGCCGTAAAATACCGCGGAAGTGCCCATTTTGTTTAAGCACCCACTACTATCATTTCCCAAACTTGGGAATTCTGCAAATTATACGTCAAGCGCCAGATTTGACTGAACAAGCACCCAGTTCTAGGTTAATCCAGTTTTCAGTGAAAGTGGGGTCGCCGCTTCCCTGCAATTTTATGGAATATGATTATGGGAGCAAATGTATTGCCTATAGCCATTATTTGATTGTATTAGTATGGTGGTGTCCTCGTTCTGCAACTGTGCCCTTTTTTCTGGCTCTCAGTGGAGCGTATCGCCTTGGCTTTTGCATTAGATATTTGAAACACGCAGCTTTTAAATAAGCCAGCTGACTGCCTTAATTTTTTTTAAATAGTAACAAAAAGAAAATAAGTTTTTTCTGGGGGGGGAGGGAAGGGGGAGGGAGTTTCAGTTAGCTATTTCTCATCCAGCAAACGTTCAGCATATGCTAAAAGATAAAAGGCTAAAAAAATTGAACACGTTTTTGACAACAAAAGTTAGATTCAGGTGCACTGCAAGTTCAACTAAAAGAAAATTAAGATGAATCGTGTAATGCTTTCAGCAGCGACATGATTTGAAACATTTACCCACAGAGAATGCACTGGAACCAGCAGCCATGAACTGGCAATAACTAAGTGTGTCATATTTTAGTACAATACCGTAATATCCCGAGTCATCGCCCACCCCCTGCCGCCTGAAATTCATAGAAAAAGTGGGGTGGGCCATGTCTCGGTGGGTGAGCACAAAAAGTTAATAAAAGCGGAGAAAGCCGCCCAGTTTTCTCTCCGTATCTAGCGCTGCTACGCAACAGATACATTAAACTCAAAACTCAATTTAGTTTTATTGTTTTATAGAAAAAATGCTCACGAAAGAATGTTTTACTACCGCGAAGTCCGTTGCTTGCATACGCGCTAGGAACACCACCGATCTGCATGGAGCACGAACGTTTGTTCCGTGAAAACACGTCACCACTATGTTCTCCTAGTTATAAAAAAAAAGAGAAGAAAAGAAAAAAATATTCCGCAAGAAAATAGAAAAACCAACCAGCGCCAACGAGCGAGCGAGCGAGCGGACCAAAGAAGCGACGAAGAGCGATGCTGGGAAAGCGGAAAAGCCGGCGACCGCGTGGCAAATACTTTGGCGTCGGGCCAAGTCGGGCGCCTTGTCAATCACAAGCTCTTGCGCAACTTTCTTGTTTTTTTTGCGTACATGCGTCGCGGTCCGTGCACGGCGTGCTATCAATGGGGGTTTGGGACGCTCTGCTAACGTCTGTGTAGGGCGTTCCAGAAAAGCTTTATTTACCTGTTGGCTTTGTCTAAAACATTGCACAACCGCGGTCGCGACGTGCGGGGAGAAGGAGCGGGTTCGCGGCAACCTTACTTCGGCGGAGACAGACTTCGACCTTACACTCCGCGGTTACATCCCAAAATATGGGGCGTACGCTTACCTCGCGATTCCTGACTGGGTTAATGCTTGTGTTACCTTTCCGATTCTTTTTTTTTTTTTGTCGGATCGATATTTTCGTAAGCAAAACAAACTTTTATTTTGTTATCCATCGTTTTCTTTTCGCATGGATACACTACCACTTCGGAGTCGCTCACGCGAAAAATGCGTAAGCAAAGGAGGGCCTTTCTCTCCGTTTAACTTTGTCACGGACGTCCGACCACGCAATACGACGGTCGGAGGCGAGGGTTTTCAACACTCAACGGTAGTGCTACGAAAACCCTCGCCCCCCAAGGTCATTCCGGCCGTCCGCGTCGGATCGGACGGTTTCGTCGTACATGTGTTTCGCGCTTAAGGTCCGCGGCCGCGTCATTTGGGTAGGATGAGTGTTTGCAGATCGCGGAGTCCGCGTTGGGGTATTTGAAGGGGTGGGCGATGACTCGGTGTTTTTTTAGAAATCGATATTGGCCCAAAATTGGGGTGGGCGATGACTCGGGGATGGGCGATGACTCGGGATATTAAGTAAATGCATATTATAAGCGTGCTAATGTAAGCGACAAAACACCCTTTTTCTCTGTCTCTGGATAAGCCGAGTCCTAACTGCTTAAGTGATTATTATCTCGAGTGCTGTGGTGGCTCAAGCAATACAAAATTGTGCATCACTTATTATGTCTCGGTCTGTATTGGGTACCTCACTGCGTAGTGGATGCCTTGGTTTGTATTAAGGCTGGCCCGCATATTAACTGCGACTTTGACCGAGTGCATTGTGATCTCTGGCGTTGTTTCATATCTTGCCCAAATGGATCCAACTCCAGCGGGTCATGTCACGTGACAATACAGATTGAAAAACGCTGAATGCAGGTAGGTTTTCGAATGCAAAGGTACAAAACCCTTATCCTGGAGTAAGACCGAGTAAATTTCGAAACACAGCATTTGTAACTGCTTAACACGCTGGCACACTGGTGCCATCTATTAATTATATGTCTGGAACACTTCCAACGTTTGTGTAACTAGACTGAAGGTTTTGCAGTATTTGCAGTATTCATTGTTGCATTGAGCAAATTTTTACATGTATTCTTGCTGGTTGCCTGGCCCTACCACAAGCAGGACGCTGCTTTTGGAGGCCAGCACTATTGTCTTTGTAATTTGTTATTTGAATGAAGTGTTATCATTATTATTAATGCGTTAGCATCAGTACCCACATGACAGGGAAATGCTGACGGTGTTTGTCTGTGGACAAAGCAGTGGAAGGAGAAGCGCGTTGTGTAGAGGGTAGGAGAGTAGTGAAGGACAAAGTCGAGAAGGAGGCGACATCACGGGGTGGAAGCCAATGCACGCGGGGAGGCTGGGGCGAGTTTGAACTTGCAGGTGTGTGGAGATCATCCGTCTTGGTTTCCTCTACTAAATGGAGTGTGAACCAGGTAGTAGTGCTGCTCCAAGTAGGCGGCAAAAGAAGACGGACTGTGAACAAAGGAGACGGGCTGCAGAAACCGGTGAACAGTGAAAGCAGCGTCAGGCAGCAAATGCTACTGCTAAGCGTGCAAGACGGGCGAACGAGGAGCCCCAAGGCTGAAAAAAAATTAAAGAAAGATCTATTGGTGGATCCTTAGGAAATGCGTTAGGATGACCCTTGGGAAATGCCACGCACGTGTCTTCCTTTGGGAAACACTTACACTGACCCCGTAACGAAGCCAAAAAGAGGCATCAATAAATAGCAAAAGAGAAAGCCAAAACAGAAAAGTGAAGGGGTCAGTGTTAGGCATGGGCATACCAACCGGGGGGCTTGCCCCCCAGTTCTCAGATTGGGGGGCAAGACGTGTTTTGCCCCCCCCCCCCTTCCCCCCTGAAACAGTCGCCACTGGGCAGGGCAAACACTGGTCGGAGGGGCCGAGAGAAGGGCACCGCCCCCTGGCTCGGGGGGGTCTGGTTAGCCCCCCACTCAAAAACAAGTTGGTACGCCACTGGTGTTAGGCCAGGTTAAGTTAGGTTAGGTTAGGTTAGGTTAGGTTAGGTTAGGTTAGGTTAGGATGAATCTTCCTTTAATTTTATTATTTTAAGGCCATGGTGAAAGAATAGTGTGTAAAAATTATGACAAAATGTATACCGGTTGGAAGTGTTCCAGGTGTATCCAATAGATGAAGCCAGTGTGGCAGTGTGTGACGCGGCTACAAGAGTTCGGAATGCTCTTGGTCACAGTCAAACAAATGCGTGAACCAACGTTTAGGTGCCCCATGCACATCCTGGAGCCATTAAATAGGCTACACTTAAGAGTAGCAACAACCTTGTTGCTCAAAATCGGTGTTAAGAGTAGTCATTTGCTAATAGTGGATTTTGATGTTGAAGCAAGTTCGAAGCAAATAGGTGATTTTGGTGGAATATTTTCAATTAGAATATCATATAGTTCCTTTAAGTTTTTCAAACTACTGCACCTTGATTAATTTAATTGGAAGCCCCGATAAACTTGTGAAGGTTGTTCCCAGGCTCCCATTTCCCATTTCTATGCTAAGTTAATTTTATTATAATTATGTTTATTGACTGTAGCATCAGAAAGTTTAAAACCTACATTGGGGGTAGCAAGTAAATGATGCACCTGACCAAAAATAAACCTATAGATACGCTCAGCTATACCTAATAGAGGAGATTTATAAATCTTGCTATATGCAAATATCCTTTTTTAAATCTAGTATTTGAGAACCGAAAAAAAGACAATCATGAATGATGAATGCCGGTTGTCAGGACATCTCTGCCTAACATAAAACTCTTGAATAATAGCCACAATTGAATTTTGACAATTTTACTGTAGTCTCAACATTCATAAAGTTCCCATTTTTTTTTACACATACACCAGGCATGTACGTGTACCATCCCGCTTTGAAAGTGTGCTTTCCTCCTGAGCACGCGACTGCAATATTTGTACTTTTCTAAGTAATGATCGGAATGGATTAGTCATGTTGAGCACGCTTCTTAGCGAGCACTGGTGTGCTGCAGAAAAGCTACATCCGCGGAAGCGAGTTTTCTCGGGTGTTGCTTTTGTGCAGTGCACCGGTATTTGGTAAGAAGCTCGCTCAACGGGGCTAACCCACCGCAATCGTCAACACTTTGAAAAATATGAATATTGCAGTTCATCTCGAAGCAATATCGAATAGAGATTTATTCAAAACTACTATTCAAATATTTGCACAACCTATAGTTAAGAGTTACCTGAAGCTTTATATGAAATTGCAGGAAAAGCACTTCTGTCCTTCAGAAATGTCAGAACAGTCCATGAGAGAGCAAGAACAATGTTACCTCAGCTTCCTGACACCATATTTAAAGCTCGCGAAGTGTCATTTTAGAGTTGTAACTATCGCCAATTGTGTCTGCGCGCAAGACATTCACAAAAATGGAGTGTCAATACTCAAGGCGTATCTTATTTAGCACGTCCCAATAGAGTAGGGGTGCCCACTGCCCGGTGCCATTTCTTGACGCAGGTCTTCATTGAGCGCCTCAACGGCAGGATGCCTCTAATCCGACTCCGGAATCCGTGGGGCGATGACACGGAGTGGAGAGGGGCCTGGAGTGATAAGTATGTGCCTGCTCTTTTTTACAGCGATAGCTGTTATGAGCTCTCCTACCCCTGGAAACACCGTCCATTGTTGATGTTGTAGTTGTAGTAGTAGTAGTTGTTGATGTAGTAGTAGTAGTTGTTGATGACGTTGCTGTGGTAGCTGAGTCGTCGTTGAAGTTGCCATATCCTCGAAATAGATTGCCTGCCGCATGCAGGAACCGAACCTGGGTCCGCCGTGTGCAAAGCAGAGACGTTACCACTGAGCTACGCCACAGCATTAATACGATGGGCCAGCTGAACAAAGAAACCACGCATAAAAACACCATTCACACTGCTGGTGTGAATTTCACTGTTCACCGGGTCCAGCAGTGTGAATGGTGTTTTTATGCGTGGTTTCTTTGTTCAGCTGGCCCATCGTAAGAATGACCCAACTAGCTCAGCTTAAGCCCGTGACAGCATTAATAACCTGCTCTATGCTTTGGGCTTTTGTAGTACCCAACGCCCACCGCACGCGTTCTGGAAAAATACGGAAAAATAGCCAATAACAAAATGCGGGCATAGCACTGCCAATGCCTAGAGCTCATGCCAGGAGACGCGATTCGGAACAAAAAGAAAAAGCGTTCGGAATTCGTAGTACTCGATGCCCACTGCATGTGCTCTCTGGAAAACTACAGACAAATAGCCGACAACAAAATGCCGTCATAGCACTGTCATTGCCAAGAGCTCATGCCAGGAAGCGTGCTCCGGAACAAAAAAGAAACAAACGTTCGGAACAAAATGGTCAGCTGTCGATTTGGGTCCGAACGGTTTTGTTGATGCACCCCATGGTGCGCAAACGCGACGCTCGATGCCCAACGACTTTGCCGTGACGTGTTGCAGCTATCGCTTTGATTGTCTCTAGATTAACACAGGAGTGCTCAAATTTATTTCGCCTCTATTTCACCACAGAACCTTTTGGACTTTCCGAAAGTGTCCCTTTTTGTGGCCGGTGTTGAAAACAGTGTTCGAGATAGGTATCGCTTCAGTTTTATATCTCAACAAGTGTAGTTAAATGGTAAGGCTTTTGGCAAACCCCTGCAATGGAAGAATGCATTAATCATGACGTTTAAACTCTGAGACTGGGAAGGAAACTTCATGACAAAGTAGAAGGGACAGAAGAAAGTGGACAGACAGCGTTTCCTTTCAGTCTCGGTGCTTAAACATCACGGTTAGTATGTACCAGCACACCTGGACTTTGACCATTTTTTCAAAGAATGCATCACAGAGTGTCTATTCAGGCGAGTGCCTCCCGATGTCAGATGAGTACGTCACGTCACAGTGTCCCGGGGACACTGTGACGTCGTGATTATATGACCAAGTGTGCTCCGACCATGACGTGGCATCTTTTTTCAGAATTGCCTCTGAGCCAAAAAGCTTGCCCACTAAATTTAGCAGGAAAGGGCTGCATGCTCTGTTTGTGATGTTACATCTGTCCATGACAATGTCTGTCTCTAATGCTACACCTGTTCATGATGTTCAGTTGGCCCCTAATGTTGCGTCTGTCCAAGACGTTAGTGTGACTGGTTCCTTCTGTTTGTGTTTTGGTCGCAGGTCCAGGGAATGGAGTCTGGTCTCAGAGAGCGAGAGGGAAGCCATCGGACTTACCTTTGATGCAGACGGAGAGTTCTGGTGAGCCCGCCATTCCTTGTCTTTTAAATGAGTTCGAACCGTCTAAGAATGATCTAAACCGGGGCTAGATCATTCACAACCATTGTCCTTGTTAATAGTCATGTCTCATTAATATGAACCTTGTTAATATGGATACCTCGCCATATAGACAATATTTTCGGGACGAACTGGGTAAATACATGCATTTTAAAGTGATAGCCTTAAGGAGCTAATGTCACAGAAAAGCCGGTGTCGGTGGGACGGGAAAATCCTGATTGGGTGATAGGGTCATGACGTGACAGCCACATGACCTCGCGCAGGAATTTCAAACAACGCTCATGTGAAACTCTCGGCAAAAAAAATCTCCGCATTCCTGTAGTCCCTTGCTGGTTAAAAAAAGCGGGACAGCCCCTCCTTCAAAGCTCTCTGCTCACCTTGATTGGTGCCCTCCTCCTCTCCACTCAGCTCCTGTCCAGCATTTGCTTTGCTAAAGTGGAAAGAGTGGTGAACTTTGTGGGAGGAGCTTGTCCCACTTTTCTTAACGTGCAATAGATTATAAGAAACCATGTCTTTAAGAATGCAAGGTGAACATGGCATGCGAGAAAGCATGCAGTTCCGCTGACCTTCTCCTCTTTCTTCCCCTGTTGCTGCTAGGATGTCGGAGAGGGATTTCCTGAAGGAGTTCCACTTCCTCGAGATCTGCAACCTGGGACCCGACGCCCTGGATCAAGACATTCTGACGGACAGCTCCAAGAAGAAGTGGGAGGTGTCCATCTTCGAGGGGTCCTGGGTGCGGGGTGCCACCGCGGGGGATGCCGAAACTACCTGGGCAAGTGGGCCACACTCCCCTCTCCCTCTTTCATCCCATCTCTACATATTTTTCGGACTATGGTGTGGTTTTTGGTGTATAGTCCACAGGGGCGAATTTCAATCGATAAAAAAAGGTTTTCGTTAGATGGTCCACACGTAGTCCCTAATCCGCAAGTAAAAAAAATTATACGCAGCACACCTGGACAAATGCCTGCTTTATTAGCTTGAAACGAGGCTTGTATTGCGCATAAATTATCATTAACATACTCTGTCATTCACAAGATCTGCCACATCTCATCATGGGGAACGATTTAGGTAAATCGAATCCTCGTATAGTCTGCACCAGTAGGTAGTCTGCACTACGTAAAATTTAAACTTCGAAACACGGATAATTTGTGGACTATATATAGTTGGGAAAGTACGGCATACTCCATTTCACCCAGTGTTGGGTAAAGTACACCTAAAATGTACTTGAAGTAAAGTACAAAGTAAATGGGAAGTTATGTACTTCAAGTTTAGTACACCAGGCATAGTGTACTTGAAGTAAAGTACTATAACGACAATGTACTTTAAAAGTAAAGTATGACTACTTTTTAACACAATCTTTCACGATTAAAACTGGTATGCATCACCCCAGGGTAATTTTCGGAAGTGGAGGCGAATATTGAATAAAGTCGATTGACCACGGAGTAGTTGTTTTACTCTTGCCGAGTTTGAAATCCAGCAGGAAAGCCGCCTCCAGTAAAAACGGAGTGGTGCGTCGTCTGCTTGCCTTTCTGGTGAAAGTAGAATATCCCTCCCAGTATTTCTTTTGAGTTGACAAAGCATCATTTTGATACAAGGTTAACAAGACCAAATTCGGAGAATGTACTTTGAAGTCAGGTGTTGTACTTTCCTCAGAAAGTAGCAGAAAAAATACTTAAAGTAACATACAAGTACATACTCAGAGAATTTACTTCAAGTAAAGTACAAGTTTTCTAATTCTACTTGAATTAGTACTTTAAGTACCACACACTTAAAGTACATCCCAACACCGGTTTCACCTAATGATGAACTGCAGCGTGGAAATGATGGACTGCACCTAATGATGGACTGCACCAGAGTGGAAAAACTTTGTCTTTCCACTCTGGGGAAGAAGGAAGACCAGCGGAGCTGTACAATTGAAAGTAATGGCTGGCCGCAAGTCGGCAAGCCAGAGTGGAAAGGCTGTCGCCATCTATGAGCGACGGCGGCAACCAGACACGTGGCTTGCCGCCGTCGCTCATAGATGGCGGTAGGTGTCCAGAGTTTGGTGTCTTCATTTCTTTGCGGGGGACACGATCCTGGGGAAACTAGCCCTGAACAGCTTCGCTGTAAAGCTTTTAGCCTCTCCACTCTGGTGAAGAAGGTAGACCAGCGAAGCTGTACTATGTTGGGACAACCTCAAGGGCGATTTCTTGGACGACCTCAATGACGACGCCTAGACGACGTCTGGGACGACGTCTAGAACGACGGTCTAGAACAACCTCAAGGACGACTTATAGGACAACCTCGAGGACAACGCCTAGAACGACCTCAAGGAGGATGCCTAGGACGACTTCAGGGACGACGTCTAGGACAACGTCAAAGACGACGTCTAGGACGACCTCAACGACGTCTTCTAGGACGATCCGAGGGCAACTCTAGGACGACCTCAAGGACAACATCTAGGACGACTTCTAGGATGACGCCTAGGGAAATTCAGTGTTTCCACTGTGGTGAAAACCAGAATGGAAAGGCTGGAAAGGTTGCCACCATCTACGAGTGACGACGGCAACCAGACAACCAGCAAGCCGGTTGTCTGGTTTCCGCCGTCGCTCATAGATGGCGGTAGCTGTCGGGAGTTTTGTGGCGAGAATTATTTGTCTACGGACACGAAACTGGGGAAACTAGCCCTTAACAGCTCCACTGTAAAAAGGAAAGGGTCGAAAAATTTTGATAATTTTTTTTAAAGCAGGTTAGCACCCTGCTTTAAAATATGACCCCTAGGTTTCAAGTATAGATTGCATTTCCTGTCGTCCATGGTTTCGACGGGTCCACGGAGTTTTATGAAAGTGCACACACATCCAACGACTTTGTCCACGGCGGGTTCCCCGAACCCACATCCATCCATTGGGTTCTTTGAGTAACCTGATTGGTTGACGCCTTACGTGGGCAGCGTGCCTCTGGTGCTTTGATTTGTCTTTAAGGGAAACTTTTCCGTGGTATGGCTAAAAAATTCCAGGCAAGGTAATCTAAGGATGTGGTATGAGCCATATCAGCTAATCCAGCGCTGTGAAGGTATCATGTGGCTATGCACCCTGCGCATTGTTGCGCACTCATCCGCAAGGTCACGTGATATTCGCGTGGCATTGGACAGACTCCAGAGGCTCTGGGCATCTGTTGCTGTCCATCGTAAGGAAAAATGGAGATTGCAGTAGACTCTCATCAGTTAATTCAAACCTCAGGAAGCCACACATTTTGTTTGAATTATCAACAATTCATCTAAATATGATGCAAGACAAAATTATGATTTGCCATATGAATGGCTACACATACAAAGCAGATATTTGATGATTTCCTCTACATAGGCCTGCTGATCAGAAGCAGGTATGCCACACATGAAACATCGGTGAAATGTATGAGATAAGTTTATTTGTCCTTCGAACGTGTTGTTTATCGTGGACTGTTTAGACATGCACCTGACAACTGAAAACAAAATTGAGTTCGTTCCTCAGGCCAAGAAGTTGTCTATGGGGACATTTTGAGCAATGAAAACGGGCACCGCGCGGCACTTTTCATAACAACTTGTGCGGGCGCTGTGACGTGGACATATGCCATGCCATGCCACCTTACAGTGTCCGCTAGGGTGACCACCTTTCTGCCGGCGAAATGCGGGACACCTTGAAGGACGGTATTTTCACGACTCAAGAAAAGAGTATTACAGGAAATTCACCAACACGCACAACCCGAAATCTTGTGCTGTCCGAAAGTATATTATACACCTGAAAATTGTGTGCGGCAATTAATCTAAATTAATTTTCACTAACAGTGATATCTTTTTGTTTAATTGTAATGGTATATATTTTATTAAAAGTGTGTAAGTTAAAAGCATAAAAATCGACTGCACCAGACCCCAGTGCATCAAAAGGAAATAAGAAACAGTAAATATTTTTCGGCTTATTGTTTTCTGTCGATACTTGCTCTTATACTGGCATGCTCGTACACAAAATTAGAACCTTATGTTGTTGTTTTTTCGACCGTTGTGAGTTGCTGGTTTTTTGCCTTGTGTGGCTGTCTTTACTAAGAAAAAGCTTTCCACAACAACCCTTTCGCGTGATACAGTATGATTTGCAAATATTTACAATACCGTATTTACTCGCAGAATTAACGCGATTTTTTTCTCCGAAAAATCGATGCAAAGTTGGGGGGGGGGGGGTCATTACGCGAAGTAAAATTTTTGCGTCCGTATTTACTCGCATAATGAACGGACCTTTTATCCCGAAAAATCTACCTAACTTCTTATCTCTTTGCGGCAATGTGCAAAAAAAAAACTGCTCCTCTTTATGTTTTTTTTTCTTGCTTCCGTGTTTTTTTTTTTGTTTTTTTCCCGCCTTTCGCAAGTTGTTTTGTTTGCCCACGCTGCCTATGCATTCGCTACCTCGCTGCACCAGGATAGAA
This sequence comes from Ixodes ricinus, assembly GCA_037355805.1. Lineage (NCBI taxonomy): Eukaryota > Metazoa > Arthropoda > Arachnida > Ixodida > Ixodidae > Ixodes > Ixodes ricinus. Next base: position 71,307 of record JAZHYW010034703.1, on the reverse strand, counting down.
AATTGCGTTCATTTCGAGGGCTTCTTGCTTCTCTTTCCAAAGTGCGAGGAGGAGGCGAGGGCAGGATGCCTTCATTATGTGCGCTTTGCTTAGGCGAGGGCTTCGCTTCTCCGCTTTTTTCTTATTGCCTTGTGCGCGACGCGCGACCCCACGACCAAACTGCGTTGTGCAAAAAAAAAAAAAAAAAAAAGGTCCTCTTTATGTTTGTTTTCTTTTGGTTCCATGGATTTATTTTTTTTTGTCGCCTTTCGCAAGCTGTTTTGCTTTGCTTAGGCGAGGGCTTCTCGGCTTCTCTTTCTTGTCTCCTTGCGCGACGCGCGAGCCAAAGTCCAGACTGCGCTGTGCAAAAAAAAAACAAAAAAAAACATGCTCCTCTTTATTAACATAGAAGTTTGGGCTAGTTGGTAAGTAGACATGATAAAAACAAAACAGCGCAAAGACGAGGACGAAGTAGAAGAAACCGCAGGACACAGCGCTGTGTCCTGTGGTTTCTTCTACTGGGTCCTTGTCTTTGCGCTGTTTTCTTTTATCATGTCTCCTCTGTATGTTTTTTCCTTCTTGCTTCCGTTGGATCTTTTTTTATTTTTTTAACGCCTTTTGCGAGACGTTTTGTTCACCCACGCTGCCCATGCATTCGCGACCTCACTGCACCAGGATAAAAAGTGCGTTCATTTCGCGCGCGTGGGGGGGAGGGGGTCAAAATTTTGACGCCCGAGTTGGGGGTGCGTTTAATACACGAGTGAAAAAAAAAAAGTAGAAATTTTGAGAGCCGACTTGGGGGTGCATTTAATACGCGAGTGCGTTCATTGTGCAAGTAAATACGGTAGTTTATTTTTCAACTTTTGGTGAGCAATTTTCGCTTGCAATATTTTGCCACCAAAGGGAGAGCTACTAACGGCGCATGCGCGTCTGTCTCCTGCGAGAACGACGGTCGCTCTCGCAGTGCTTGGATAGAAAATGGCATACCATAGAGATTCACACGTTTATCAGCGACCTCCGCACTTCCCCGTGGCCCGTTGTTCGGAAGCGCCATAATTTGCGTAGTGAATGTTACGACAATGTGAAATTCGGGACATTTTGAAGATTTCGGTCATTCTTTGCGGGACGCGGGACACGAGCCCTCAATACGGGACAGCCCCGCGAGTCGTAGGACGGGTGGTCACCCTAGCGTCCGCTCATGTTGCTAGGGAAATTTCTGCGTGGTGCCCGTTTCGTAACTCATGTGTGCCCTGCTTGAGCCCTGTGGAGTGTGATTCTCATTGAGCACCGGTGCACTCAGCGGGTGTTGCCTCTCTGTAGTGCACCGGTGCTAAAAAAAGCGCACTCAACGGGGCCGCGAGAACGAAAAGTATGAATTACATGAGAACGCTCCGTTCGAATAAAGCGGCTTATGAATGCATTAAAAATATAGCGGGACAACGAAAATTTTGAAATTTGTTTGAATTAACCAGAAGTAGAAAATATCAGAGTTTGAATTTTCGCGAGCCTAGTGTAGATAGCGCTCTGCCGCACAGTCTAGCGTCTGTCAATTAACACAAAGTTAATTTACAGATTTTAGCTAGTTATCCAACTTATGATGACAATTATTCCCCCATGTAATGTCCGTTGAGTCCCATAGACACACTGCGAAGAAGACATTATGTAACTGCATCACCCATCTTTTTTTAAAATTTGTTTCAATTAAAATTAAGCACCCTGTATACCAGCAAAGTTTTGATGAATGTTTGTATACAGTCCTGTCTTGTTAATATGGGCACTTGTATTTCCCCCACAAAGTGTTCATAATGTGAGTGTCTATAGTATACGAGACAAAAATTTATGTATTTACCCAGTTAATTGCCAAAATGCTGTTTTTATTGAGGGGTATTTATATTAATGGGGCTCATAATAAGAAGACATGACTGTAGCTGGTTCTCGCTGCCTAAAAATATAGTGCATCACATTTTTTAAATATAATTTTGTGCATGCCGGTTTACAGTAGAGGCGTGCACACTTCAAGCTCTCAAACATTGGGTTACTGCAAGCCATGGAAGGATATAACAAAGTTTTTGAAAATTATGAATTATGCTAAGCTCTGGACAAATAGGACATGCAACACTGCAGTGTCCAAGTACTGATTGTGGCAACGCTGAATGTTGACACGGCACTCATTGTTACAGCGACAGTGTATGTTGCACACGAGCAAATGCACATCATTAAAAGATGTACAGCGTAAAGGAACAAGACACAAACAGAAAGGAACACACCACAGCGCAGCGCATCCTTTTGCACGTTGCATCTTTCAACAGTTTGCATCATCAACTCATCCAAGCTTCTATGTTAACGAGCAAATACAGTGAGTGGCGCTGTATATCTCTTTCGAGATGGTGCAGTACAATGTTGAGAACAATTCTAAAAACAAAATGTGTTATAGGGCTGGGTTTCACAAGGAAAGTAGCATGTTACACTTGATCGTGATGCTTGATCAACACACAATTGAAGGTGTCACATGACACCCTGACATCACATGACACTATAACATCATGTGATTTGTGACATTCGCATAACACCATGATGTCACATCACACTTGACTTGGCGTCAAGTTCGGGTGTCACGTGGTGTCAAAAGTTGTGACCTCACATGATGTCATGTGACACTGATGTCACATAACATTATGAGGTCATGTAACTGTGATGTCATGTGAGACTGTCATGTGACATTACATTACATCATGAAGTCACATGGGACTGTGTTTTCCCATGATATAAAGATGTCGTGTAACACCATGACGTTGCATGATGTTACTGTATCATGTGACTTGGAACCAGATGTTGCCAGGTCTACTGATTTATCAGTAGATCTACTGATTTCGTTCCAGGTCTACTGATTCACTGAAATAAAAGAAAATCTACTGACTTTTTTTTAGTAAACATATTAAAATTTATTATTTGGCCCCTTCAGTTCCCAGCGTCACCCATCAAAGGAAACTCATATTCTCCCAGAATCGAAGCACTGGCTCTATGGCCCAGAAGCCGCAGTACTGGGACAGAGTTTGGCCAGTCTATGATTTCGCCGCCGTAACGTCCCTCTCCCGAGTGAGCCAATCAGCCCGCGGCGCAGAGCGAGAGGCGTGAGAGCATGAGCCTGAAGTCTCGGCTGCTCCGAGCTGAGAGGAGAGGGCCGCCATTTTCATTCATTCGCCCGGCGGAATGCATGGGATCGACATCCAAATTTCAGTTCTTTACTTTTATTTGGCAGGCTCTGGCAAGAAAATGATATAATGTTATTCCTCGGTGGCTTAAAAAGCTAACGAATTAAGTTTCTCCACGTTTGAACGCAAACTTTGGATCAGGCGAAAACCGAGTAATTCACGTATACCTAACTAAAGTTTACCTGTTTTATGAAGGACAAAATAAAATAACACAATAAATGTTTTTTTCTTTCTTTTATCAGCATTGATTAGTGTTGTGATTTCGAGGATTATTCTTTGAAATCGAGACTGAGCCGCTTTTGGGATCAACAGATGAGTGCGACAGTGCGACATCCACCTGTCGCTATTATTGGAACGAAACCAAAACAAGACGTTCCGGCAAGTGCGCGCGTACATGTCCAATGGAAGTCCTCTGCAAGCTGCCATCTTTCCTTACTGGGCTGTGGAAGGTTTTTGACGCAATGCTGTTGGCGCGAGAGCACTGTTGAGGCTACGCGTCGTCTGCTACGAGCTTATTTCTTTTTCGGTCTTGTTTTTTTCATTTTTATTTGTGTATATTACCATGGTATTTATTACTCTATACTATTTCTTCGAAGTGTGGTTTAATGGAAATAGCAAAACATGGCAAAACACAGATTTCGTAGAATCTACTGATTTTTGTGCAAATCTACTGACTTTTGGGGATCAATCTGCTGACTTTTTTTTCTCCGTCTGGCAACACTGCTTGGAACACATACAGACAGCATGTTCCCAGTTCATTCGTAACGCATTTTGTGCATCTCCGAGTTTATAAGATATGGTCGAAACATGCTTAATTTTTTTAATGTGGTCACTCGTTCTCCCGCAGACACTTTCTGGGTGAACCCACAGTACTTCATTACGCTGGAAGACCCCGACGATGATGACGAGGAACAGAACTGCACCCTCATCGTGGCACTGATGCAGAAGAACCGGAGAGCGGCGAGGACCCTGGGCGCTGGCTTGTTCCTCACCATTGGCTTTGCGCTCTACAAGGTGGGCAGACTTATGAGTGCAGGACACCTTGTGCCACAGTGGCTAGGTGGTGCAAGAAGCCACGCAATTCGAAGGTTTCAATCCTGTTCGTCTACCCTTTAGTACAGTCGTGATCTATATATGGGAAGGTGAATGTGTGACCGTCCACCACTCTCTTGTACAAGTGGTGTCTAGGGTTGCCACCTTTCCCCGAAAAAAAACAACCGGCCCTTCGATGGGGCGGGGAGGAGGAGTATATTTTTAATTCTAGGAGTTTGAATTGAATTTGTGTTGACAGGAAGATGCCATGTTCGTCTTTAACAGGTAGTGCAAATTATTGTAACAAATGATTTCCTAGAGAGGAATTAGTATAATGTACATGTACACAAATACACAGCACTGAGCTCAATAATATGTGCATACCCTCTTTAGTGAAAAATAAAGACATTTCTGACTAACTTGCTGCGCACAGCAGATGGAGAACCAACTAGTCTGCTGGTTGGCATAAAAATATCAGTGAATGGAATAACATTTGTACTAAAAGTGACTGAGGTTTTTGTTGCTGCTCTCAGAAAGCATTACACTCGTGTAGACTGAGTGCAAATCTATATTTTTTCTAAAGTCGCCAGCTCGGGGTTTTGGACGAGTAGATCACGTCTCTTCAAATCAAATCATCTTTATTTATGGCTTTGAGCCAACGGTGCCCCCAAACGAAAAGCTGCCAGAGGCAGCTTGACAAAGTCTGGGGCCCGTCTCTAGTTTGGCAGTACGACAGAAAACCACATGCACACATTAGCTATGTACAAAGGGGAGAATACTCTATGTGATCAAATAATCAAAAGCACTTCTTTGAAATAAAACATTTCTTAATCTATGTTAAAGAAAATACAAAATTCACATAACGTCTTGTGACAGAAACAACATACTACAGATACAAAAATACAAAATTCACATAACCGCTTATGACAGCTCATAAAAACAACAATACTACCAACACAAAAAAAGGTAACATGCTGCCTCGCCACTCGCAGACCCCTTTCGAGAAATCGCAATTACTGGCTCCTCATGTGCGGCACTGAAAAATAACCGCACGTACTTCGTCCATAAAATGCTCTTCGCGACTAAATCCACCAAACCAGTGGCATATTACGTCCGTTAAAAAGTATACAGTGCATATGCCACAATGTATCGGATATTATCATATATACATACACGCGCAATAATATGCAATACACAAAACAACGCAGAAAAACAAAAAAGGTAACATTTTATATGCTCGCCTTTTCTATTTGCGGAACTTGAATGTATATTTCGAATTCGACTTAGCTGCTCGGATGAGCTGCTTGTTTTCTCTCGCCATCTTTAGAAAGTCTTCACAGCTGTACACCAAATTATACCGCACACTGAGCTCCGCTTTAACCATTGGGACGCTTAGCTGATTTCTCTCATCCGTCCACAAGTTCCCCATCACGCTAAAGACGCGTTCCACAAACGCGTTGCTGCAGGGAATAGAGAAAACATGCTCCATTAGGTTCTGCAAATGGGAGCACCTGACCTCTTTCAAGAATTTGAGCCAGATCGAGCTCGATTTCTCGTCATGTCCTAGAAGTCCAGGGAGAGTATTTCTCAAAAGACAAAGCTCTGAGTACAATTCATCGCCTTCCTCTTCAAAGTTAATGCCAAAAAGCTCCCCCGCATTCATTACGACTGACATGCTGGGTGCACCTTTGCGCAGATCCAATTCGGCGAGCCTCTTAAATGGGGAATTCTCGAAGTCAAACCACTTTCCAAGATATGCAAGGGCCCTTTCATAAACATTCACGAAGTCTAGCATTGCAGCCTGTCCGCCCGGAAGGGTTTCAAGTCCCTGATTAGCCTTGACACCGAAGAACATATCATTCTTCCGGTTAATCAGCTGCTTCCTGAGCTTAGTCATTACAGCGTAAAGTTCTGTCGGCTCAAGGTGACTCTTTTCGAGGGTGAGGATCGTTGAATGAAACATTGCAAGGAACGAGTGCATGAAGTGCAGATAGCACTCTGGAAGCGTGATACACTCCGAAAGTCCATCGGCTTGGTTGCCAATAAATATCCAGATTATTTTTTCGCACTCCTCCTCGCCCTGACTCAGAAAGTAGGACTTGATGGGAGCCCAGTTCTTAATCAGTCTGTCTAAGGTCGTAAACAAGCTTAACCAACGGACAGAAATATGACCCAGCACTTTGCTATATTCCTGATCACTAGAAGTCAAAAAATGTTTTCAATTCCTCTACACATTTCGAACTAGAAGAAAACTCTTTGAAGACCTTTAGTACAAGGGTTTCCACATCAAACTTTAAAGACTTCACTGCATGCTTGGCAGCGTTGTGCACTACATGGCAATTACAATTGGCCTTCAACAAGTGCGGCTGATCTTTCTGCATCTTCTGGAAAACGGAGTTATGTTTCCCATAATTCACAGAAGGGTTATCCGCGCTGTACGCTACAGCTCGCTCTGAAGGAAGACCCACCTTTTCCAAACTTGTTGCCAAGAGTTCGCAGATGCCGCCGGAAGTCTCGTCCGCCCTGCTCCCAGAAGTCGATGAGAGCGTCCGTTATTCCGGCACCATTCACGTCGTAGAAGCGCACGGCGATGGGGAAAAGATTTCTATTTCCCTTGTTGGAGGCATCCGTGGAGAGAGCAAACGGGAGGTTGCGGCCTGCTGGGCGAAGTTTCTCGACTATGCACTCCACTGCATAAGGCGCCAGCACATCTTTCACGAGGTGTTCCATCTTCGTTCTTCCAAGTCGCATTCTGCAAGCGACGTCTGAATCCGGGAAGGCTTTTGACGCTAACTTGCTGCCACAATCCATTGACAGGTAACTGTAGTTGTGCTTGATGCTGTGGAATATGGTGCCCAGTTCTGCAGCAGTCACCTTATCTTCTGCGCTAGAAGTCGCTAGAGCAAAGAACTTTGTGAGCGCAGCCGATTGTTTCGAGGCGAGGCTCTTCTGCTTATGTTTCTGCGTTGATGCGTGATGCTTGACAGCGCTGACGCCATCAAATTTCACCGTAAACGTGCTTGCGCATGAAGTACATCTTGCAGCTGTGGCATCGTCGTCCACGGGCAGGAGCCAACTCTCGTACTCGGGTTGAGATCTCCAGTCTTTCTGGAACATGCACTGACGTAATTTTCGCTGTTTCGAAGGCGGAGAATTCGCGCTCATGATGCAAGCAAAGGAAGCGCGTAACCACTGATGCAGATTTTCGCTCTCCCAATGATTAGTATACTTGAAGGGACCTTGGTTCCAGTATTTATGGGCACAACATAAAAAGTGGTTGACAAATAGCGTGGAAGTTTTGGTGATTGACGTCGGGAACGCCTCTGTACAAACCAATCGCATCGCTGCGCACGGTACTGCCCTTCAAGACCCAATCTCCAATAGGATATAGCAGAAAACGAATAGCTTTGCCCTCGGTTCCGCCTCAAACCTCATCTGTGTTTAACGTCCCTTTGGAAAAAAGACAGACACGTCTCTCGGCACGTAATTAATTTATGGCAGCCATTTGGAAATAGTTAGAAAGCAAGCCTGAACATAGCAGCACATATCGATGCTCTGAAAGAGTGCCGAAAAAACGACAATGTCGGCGTCTTCCTTTGATCCTCTGCGATGGCTCCACTGGCAGTGCACGGTAGCACAGACAATGAATCAGCACTCTCTGTCACTTTGAAACGCACGCAGGCCACCAAGTAACCCCAGCTGCGAGAGCCGCGCATCCCTTCCTAGACATCGTCGGCACGTGTCTGGCTTAGCACTCAAGCAATTAACTTTGAATATCCCCTCATGCTTGTGCAAAGCTTTCCGAAGGGGAACAAATAGCGAGAACAAAAGAAAAAAACGTTCAGCCTTTCCACTCCCGCAAAGAAAAAGACCAGCGGAGTTGTACACGATACACTGCCGCAACGCGCACGCGCCCATTTCCCGCTTTTCTTGTCCGACACGCTGCCGATCGTGGATACGTCACCGGCGAACCAGAGTTGGTCACACACGGCCCACATGACGCCAAACGGGTTCTCTACGAACTCCCTCCTTCTTCACGAGAGTGGAAAAGCTGAACGTTTTTTTTGTAACTTCTAGGACGAATTTTTTAACAATTCTTTTTTATATGAAACTAGAAGATATACAGATTAAAAAATCATTAAAAAACAAAAATCGAAATTTCGAGAAGAAACGTCTATTTCTCAACCCGCATCTCCCCTTAACGTTTTTCTTTACCTGCCCAAAGAACCGTATTCTACTGGTCTTCTAATAGCCCAGAACTCTCTAGGTACTCTCCTAAAAAGAATTCACCTGCACACGGAGCATTATGTGGCATTGTAAATCTAACATTAATTTGTGTTTAAAAAGTTGCGAAAGCTTTTAACCCTTTGGCGATAGAGTTTTCTTTTCCGAAAGATGTGTCCCAGTGGTCTGGTTTTGTTTGAAGACGACTAGTATAAAAAAGGGTCGATGCTCAGGTTTTTTCTAAATTATCCAGCTGGTGTGCGTACAGTGCTTGCAAGCTGTTTAAAGGGAAGCTGAAACACTTCCTGTAAAAAACGAGTTAGAGGTGAATTCTGGCGTATTTTTATCCTGTGAATGTGAATATCACATTCGTTTTCCCCGGAGATGTAACTAAACGCGAGAAAACGCAAAAGACCTCTGACCAGTCGTGATGTCATACTAGGATCTTTAGGCCGCCAAGCGCGTGTCCCTCGTGTGGGGACACGCGCTTGGCGGTACGTTAAAAATTAATTTCTGAAGCCTCCGTGCATCAAATTGAAAAATAATCTCTATATTTGTGATCCTGGAGGCCGAATGAAGGCCATTGAGGTATTTTTTCTCAAATGCAGAACCGCTTCAGTTTCCCTTTAAGTTATAAGCAGCAAATGAAAATATTGAAAGCGAAAAGTTGTCACCTTTTTTCCGTTTGGTTTCATTTTGGCGCATCCACTTCCGCGACATTCCAATGGCTTAGGTTCTGAACTGGGGGTACTTCACAGAACTTCTCCATCGGATGACATGCGCTCATCCTCTAAATTTAATTCCGAAAAGCATTGAAAGTCTGAATCAGAAGAGCCAGTGCTCCCATTGGCACTACCGCCAGACCGGCCGGTATGCAAAGTGAGCATCATGCGCACGGAGCGTCTAATTGAAAACTATAAATAGCCCAGCAATGTGAAACAATGTGTGAATATGACATTTTTAGTTCACCAACGACCTAACAAATAGCAACACCTCTCGTGGTGTGCGCAGTTTCGCGTTTTGGCGGGCACTTTCAAACGTGTAATCCCGACCGTACATATGTATGGCAACGACCGTCAAAGGGTTAATCACCGAATGTGTTACGTGGCTGGCACCTGACCATTTTTGGTTACGCATGTTATGGAAGGAGAACACGGGAATGCTGGTGGAACGCTTCCTCTCCAGCGTTTGCTCACAAAAGTTGGAAAGAGTGGAGGGCTTTGCGGGAGGAGCTTGTCCCACTTTTTTAGCCTGCAACAGGGAATAATGCTCGTTTGGGGACAAGTTCCTAGGGACTATTCCCAGATTTTTTCCCTAGTACTTGTTCAGGGACAAATTTAAAGACTAGTCCTCGATTATTCCCTACTGCTTGTTTTGGGTCAATTCCCTAGACTGGTCCCTAGACACTCGTCGTGCTGGGCATTACGGAAGGTTCCCGGGGGCTGGGAAAGGAGTCCTGAGACAGACGTTTGTGGCAGATTGACGACCCGGACAACTGCCCGAACCCGCTGGACATGGCCTTCTTCAAATTCAACCCGTCGGCGGCCCGGTCGCACACGTTCATCAACTCGAGGGAGGTGACGACGCGCTTCAGCCTCCCGCCGGGCACCTACTGCGTGGTGCCGTCCACCTTCGAGCCAAACCAGACTGGCGAGTTCCTGCTCCGGGTCTTCACCGAGAAGAAGAACGTCTCCGTGTTAGTGCCTGTGTTTTCCACTTCTTTAACGCTGACACGAGTTGAGGACGCTCTACACGAGACACCATTTAGGCCGCACACGACGGACGAACGAGTCCGGTAGAAATAACTCAGAACATGCACGTGCGCTCGTGAACTTTCAACGTCTTGAACACCGGAGACTTGGGAACGAATCCCTGTGCGTGGTTTTCCACTCCTTTGTTTCTAAGTCTCAAGTTTTAAAAATGTTGAAAGAAGTTCGTTTTTAGAAAATTACATTTGTTTCGACACATACGTACGATTTCAGCAAAGACAGAAACCACGGTGGTGGGCGCGATACGATACGACTTTCCTCCTTGTCTTTGCCTTTGTCTCCTCCCCTTTCTTGTTTTTTGGACGGATAGCAGCAGCAGAGGCTTTGAGGGACCGCATCCTGGGACCTACGATATGAGCACATTTCAACTACGCCGGCAGATGCCCGCTTTCCCTTCCAACAAAAATCGTTCCTAACTGGACCGGAAGGGGAGAAAAATACCTATGTTCCCATCTGGCAAAAGTCTTGCACGACGCAAGTCTGGGCAAGTCATATGTGCTGTTCCACGGGAGCATGTGAGCAAGGCACATGCTGCCGTGGAAATGGGGAGGTCGGAGTGAAAGTCGGGTTTGTGACTGCGAGAGATGCAAACTTCATGTTCCACCTTGTAGCAAGTGAGGGAGAAGAGTACAAGCGAAAGAAGCGCATGCTTCCCAAGAAATTGCCGAATGTGAGATAGCAGGCTCAAAGTAGAGTGTTCGACTGCAAGAGACGGGAACTTCATGTTCCACCTTTGCTTGAGCGTTAGCTCTGGCAGGGCTTTCTGTCGGATGCTACACGCAACAATATTTGTGCCATAAAAGCACAAATAATGAACATTCGCTCAAGAACTAAATTACCGCGGAATTTTAAAGAGACAGCTAAAGGATGACGAGCGGCCAGAGAGGAAAGAACTCTTTCTAAATTCCTCCTTTCCATTCGAGAAAGGGGGAAGTCTTTCTTTTTTTCTGCGGGGAGTAGCTCACAGGTCGCGACTTCAGTGGGGAAGGGAGAGAAGAATGTGAGAGGAAAGAGAAAAGGAAACTGGGAACCAGTCTTTTTTTCCGGCTGAAGACTATTCTGTAAGTCAACCTTGAAAGGGACACTGACAAGGTATTTATGCTCACCAAGGTTTTTATTACTAGTACATGACATATGAGAGCTGAACTACCCAGAACACTATTTGCGGCTCCAAATTCGTTTTCTTTTCGCCCGAAAACTGCCAATCGAGAACTGGTTGGTGTGAGTTGCGCTCGCTTTCCTCTCCGTGGTCACGGGCCGTTTTCTACGGTTTAAACACAGCCACCAAAGATAATCAAAGTCGTGGGTTATCGAAGGCACGCACACAATATTAAAAATAGAAACAAAATATTATACCTTTTTTGTGGCTTCTAAAAAACCAAAAATACTTCCAATTGAAAAACAAAAAAAGTTGCACAGCCACATGATTTCTAGCAACACTATCCTCCTCTATGTTTCTTCTTCCTTCCGAGTCCGGTTTCGGTTTTGAGCAGTTGCGTTTGTTTCTTTATGAAAATATATGTGATGCTGTGGCAAAATATTGATTGGGTAGTCTTCTGACCCCATAATGGATCGGCTAACAAAAAATAAAACAAAAAGCATTTTGGGGGGGGGGGGTGTCAGTGTCCCTTTAAGGCATACCGAGAAGTGCAGAAAGGTAAAATTCCGACAACGGGCCTGGCCGCCCAGTTCATTGTTTTAGTATTTAACGATCATCTGTAGAACAGTTTCAGAATAGTGCTGTCAGCTCTGGCAGTACCACCTCTGCTAGCAGCGCCTTTTGCCAACCTGCAAGTATAGAAAGCTGCCGGCCATCGCTAAACAAATATTCCTACTTATTATAAATTGTTTTCTCAGCCTTCTATGCCTCACAACCATTTCTTAGCCTTCGTTTTGTTTTGGGTACAATTCCTCCTTTAGCCTTTTCAAACATTTGACATTGAATTTGCTTAGTTGACGAAAAAACGGGGCACTTGAGAGAGCTGTACAGTGTTTTCCCATAATGCAGGCATCGGCGTGCTCTCAGCAAGGCCGGGCCGAGTCGGGTATCCAAGCGCACAAGCTCCAAGCTGCCCATCACTCGAGCATTGGGGGGACGGGTGCTGAAAACGTCAAAAAGCTAACTAATAAATAAGGACCAAGTTTCTAAAACCTGTCTTACGATGTCACCAAAGTCAAACTGCATTTCTTGCTTTTTCGATAAGACAAAATGCAACATTTTTTAAACAGTTGCAAATTAAAAGAAGTGAGGTAAAGGGAATGCGCAGCAGATATAACTTGTGGTATTGCTATTTTTTTCTCGGGAGATGTTTTCGGCAAATGCTGCTGTCATTTGCATGGCTTAGGATTTCGCAGTGCAGGATCAGTCTGCCCTGTAATGCAATGTTGTTTTTTTTTGAGAGAGTTGCTGTTTGGTTAGTAGCTGCCACCTTGCTGTTGAGGTTCCGTTTCGGCTTTCGGAGTACGAAGGGTAGGGTTTGAACCCCGTGAGGTCCCTTCCCCAAAGAGTCTGGAGTGTAGCTCATAGCCTCGGTTGCATTGCAATGTGGAACCCCCATATTTCCTTTTTTGTTTTGTCATTTGTGTAGCGTGATGTGGCTGACATATAGGGCCTCCAGCATGCACTGTACAGTGCTCCTCAAACTCAAAGCTGCCACTCATGCAGTTACTCAAATGTATATCTCTTGCTGGTCACTCAAATCAAATTGATCACTGCAGCAGCTGGAATGTGTTCTTTAGGCTGGGTTGTGTTTTGGGAGTCAAAAGTTTACCACATAGTTTGGCTAATAGGCCCAGGAATAACACAAAACATGCCAAAAAGGGTTCATCTCGTAGCAGCATTAATTTTGGGGAGCACTGCACATTAGTGATTACACGAAACTGTGCCAGTGCAGTTCTCATTTTAACCTTGAGGGTCGTTCACACGCAGCTCCGTTTTCTTACATTATGAAGCTTAAATACGGTTACGTCGAGGTGCGACCCCCAGTCACCTGCGCATCCGTGCTTCGTATTCCGTGTGCCAAGCTACTTCTTTAACCGGTCACTGCCTTGTACAAAGGGCAGAGGTGCTGGTGGCTCATGGTCATATATTGGCGTAAGCACTATGCAAGATTCGTAACATAAAAGAATGGTGCTGCGTTACCCTGCCTTTAACTTGTGGGGCTTGGAAACCAAATGTCACCACCCTTACTTAGCTCTGCTGCATGAGCCAGGCTCTGAGCTCAGTGCTTTCTACAGAACATTAGTTGCCAAATTAGAAAATAGATGTAAAATGTTATGCATGTGCTCTATTTCACCAGGGAAGGAAAACAAAGGCTGCAAGGGCCTCCGAGTCCCGCACCTTGAGCATGCCGTTGCACATGGACTCACACTGCGATTACGCTCTCACTAGTGGTAACTTTAGCCTCTCACAGTATAGCCATACCTAATGCGTTTCGACTTACTGTAGCTTAAGTCCCTCGATAAAATTCACGCTTGGCGTTTCTTACAAGTACCGCCAACCATTCTTCTGCAAACGCGCGAGACGCGTGTTAAGAGTGAGTACTCCGCCGCAATTCGCTTCCATGGGCTGTACGAGGCATGCACCTCTTGCAGGGGGGCATTTAGACAGTATTTGCCCACACAAACGCATCAAGTGGTTTGAACTATATACCCACCTCTTGCAGACGTTATTGTTTTTCTATGAATGCTTGCCTGGTTCTGTTTGTGTTTACTCGGTTCCTTTTGTATTGCCATAAGGGAGAAGCGCTTTGCTCGGGTAAAGTCCACTTACGGCTCACGGCTGTGCGTAAGATATGCCTACCGAAAGCCTTGCAGACTTGCAAAGCGAATCCTTTTTGATTCCTCATTAAAAGCCTGATCATTTGGTTTGGTTATTTCTTTCCTAAGATAGCTTCCTTAAAAACATGACTTGCATCAAAGCGTTCGGAGCAGTTTACAGAGTTCCTAAATTACAAATCTTTGCACGTAGGGGACCAGCATGGAAGTGCAAGAGGTTGTTTTCATGCAAAGTGTTTATGTGCCTGCAATTGGTTTCTTATTACATGGCGGATACGCATCACGAGTTGCAGGTTGACGATGGTTGCCGTAATTTCATTGCTCAGGAGTTTTAAAGTTCTAGAAACGCCACGAAAACATTCGTCATCGCCATTGGATGGTAGTTCATGCATGACCATGTTTCCTTTTTTTTGTTCTCTTTTCAGCGAACATGACGAAAAGGTTGCAATCATTCCTCCTGACGACAATGTAAGATTTTCTTTCGTATCTGGTCTTTTTCTATAGTGGACAAAAATTGTTTTATGAAGGCACTTGTGTCTTCACGCAGAATGCTAGCTAGATGCTGCCCTTTTCCTTCCGTTTTGGAACATTTCTCAGCTGCCGCACACGGGCAACGCACAGAGGCGGTGAGACTAACGCTTATCAAGTAGTTTTGGAAAGTTGGCAATGCCAGTATTGCAACTAAGGAAAGTTTATACCCTACTTCAAAACAAAAGCTACAGTGCATTTCTGCTCCTTGCAGCGAAACGTGAGCTATGCTGTGTAAGAAGCGCACAAAAATCTAGGCACAAAATAAAGAACAGGCACGGCAGACACCCCCGGTGACGTAACTGATAGTTCATTCAACCTTAGTGCATGTCGAAAAAGTCTACTCCAAGTTTGCTCATGGACATGCTGGTTCACACATTTGCCTTTGAGTGTCCTTGATTGCGTTGCAGCCCCTTTAACTGCTCAACGTACTGGCACACTGCCGCCATCTGTCGGGCATCTCTGAATCCTCCAACCTGCGTATACACGATTTTTACGCACAGTTTTTGCACCTGGGGCTTGAAATAAGCTAGCGCCAGTGTGTTAAGCTGTTGCGAGGAAACGCAACATGCTTGAGCACACCCGAACGGGAATGTGCGAGTCAGCTTTTACATTTTCTTGCTCCCTAATTGCAGATATAGGAGCTAATATCTTTGTTTCTTTTAAAGACTTCAGTAGAAAAACTGGGGTTTTTGAGCGAAGTTTGAATAAAATATCGGTCGCCTGTCTGTCATTCAAACCAAAGCAAGCGTGCAGTCAAGCAAGTTTGGTGCAGACATGGTAACCCGGGAGCGGGAGAAAACGGGACGGACGTGCCCACTTTCTATCTTGTCCTCGTTTTTTTGCACTTTATAACGTAGCAAATCGCTATACCGACGTGCCCGACTTTCAACCCTTCCGCGAGCCACGCCTATACATCGGTCGCGCTTCTTCCAGACGCTCATGCGACTCACATCTGCAACTCCCGAGCACGTAAGGAACCCTGACCCGGACATCGGTGTGACCGGGATTCAGTTCGTTGGGATCGGGCGTTCGGATCGCAGATATTTTGACTAATCGCCGACAGGCGAGAACGATGGGGAGGAGCTCCGGTTGTCCCGCCTCCAGCACGGACGTCCCACCTTCGACCACGTTTCGGCATCTCGTGCTCCTCTAGTGTGCACACGTAGTCGGAGCACGGCGGAAGGCATGGAGCCCATTTGAAAGACTCGGCTCGTCGCTCTCCCCTGACAAGAGTCTGACAGAACTCCTTACCTGTTTTAGCTGGAATTGTTCTCTAGGGAGTTATGGCGCCGGTTTGATGTTAAGGTTGCTGCACTGCTGCGACGAAGCAAGGGGTCACAGTGCGTGTAGCTTGTGGAGAGTATGGTTTCCTATCGGATACTAATATATGGCCGTTAATATTTAATTTTTTTGGGGCCTATCTTCGAGGACCATTTTTCGGTCAGTGGCAGCTTCTAGAGACTATTATGAAATGGCAAACACAAAATACTTTATTTGTAAATGTGAGATTTATAAACATTCTATAAACATGAGATTTTTTTTTTAAAAATCTTTTTGTTAGCATTTTGCGAACAAGCTCTGGAGTGTTTTGTGCAGACATGTCGAATGCCTTCTCTGGGACCAGGCAAGCATCGCTTAGTGGCTGACAACTGACTAAATTACTTTTTAAAGCGATTTTTAGATTTCATTGTAACTTTTCTGACTACTCGGATTGCTGCCGCCTCTGTGACGGGGCTATGAAAATCCTGTACCTGTTATCCAGTTTTTTTAACCATACCTAAAGGGGCACTGAAGTCTATCCTGAGATCGTCCATTTGTGGTGACAACTCAATCTAGACGCTCTAAGCATCCCAACAAACCCGAAATTACAATCGTGCGTAAATTATTTTTTTGTTAAAAGCGTGTTCAAAGATCATGACGGCTCTTTTTGGGCAGAATTTTCTTCTGAGTGAAGTGGTCGATGAAAGGCGGTTGTCGGCGAGTTGCAAGCGATAGCTTCGCCTGCAGAGAAAAAGAGGGGTCTTATCCGAATCTGTGCCTATCAGACTCTCTTCTAAACTAGATATAATAAAATCATTCGGAATCTGAGCGTGTTGTAGGGCTTTCATTGGTCCACACAATATAGTCCGCGAGAAAAAAGAGTCCACATGTTTTTCTCTTGCCCTGAGATGAATAGGCGGTTTTGTAATATAGGACTTGGTGTATGCTGGAACTAACATCTTCTAAACAATTTAAGATCAAAAACTACCTTTTCCAAAAATGACTTCAGTGCCCCTTTAAAAGGGAAGACAGAATACAGCGTCAGATAAGCTAAACAGAATATAACATAATAAAAACTGAACAAATTGAATGAAAAAAATTGTCTTAACTTCCATCTGAGATGATAACGAGCTGCAAAAATCACGAGAACCCCTGAACCAACTTGGAAAAGTAAAGTAACCAACTTCGAAAAATAAGTTTGAAAGTGATGTTCAGTTACTTTCGGTCTGAAGCCACTTAGTGAAATACTCCGATTGGAGAAAACTGTATACATGTTTACTTTTCCTCGAGGAAAGCGCGACTGAACGCCACGAAAAGCATTACAAAATGTGTGACAGATACTTCGGAACACAATCTTTATGAAAAGACACATAATTGAGGTGTACCTAATTGAGAAGAATGAGCAAAACTCCAAACGCACCCCATGATTATTCCCCCAACACCATACTCGCCAAAAGGAGAAAACCCGTCTAGGCCAAGAGCTGAAAGCATGTGGGGAACCACGTCACCATGTCACGGGACCATATCGTGTAACTTGACATCGCAGTAAAAATATGACAGTTAGTACAGACAAATGCAGCTAGCTTTGCATCTAATGCCGTGGAAACATGTTCCGTTTATACCGAATGCATCTGTACGATCGAGATAAACTTTTTTTGTTTAAGGAATAATGAGTCGCGGAAGATTGTTCAAGCCCCTTTTGCCGTCGTCTCTTGCCCATCGTCCATCCCAGGTCCGTGCAAAAGAAGAGGACCCCAGTTCCGAACGTGCCCAGATGTTGCGCGCTCTCTTCGCCAAGATTGCCGGCGACGACATGGAGGTGAACAGCCTCGAGCTCCAGAAGATCCTCAACATGGTCTTCAAGAAAGGTTGGCCCAGACTTACCGGTCGGCCGTTCGGTCGTTGAAGAGCGTCGACGCCGTTGCGGGCTTGACACGCTTTCTACGAGATCTCTCTCTTCCTTGGGGCTTTTGTGTGACAAAAGTTTTTTTCCCAGGTTAAAATCAGTCCATTCTCAGCTGGAATTTGGGACTGGCCTTAGCTGAATCCAGCTGGAACTAGTTTGTTAATCCAGCTGTAGGCGGCGGACTGATGTTTACATGGGTTAGCGAGTATCGAGGAATAAATTGGAAAGCTTTTTCTTTTTTTTTCTGGTGTATGACGATAGAAATATTAAGCCAATTCACACTGGTGCATTAGAGTTTGGTGGCCTCACAAAATCAAACCACAGCCTTAAGAACGATTAAGTAGATCTCATAGAAAGGGTTTCAAACTTTGCTAATTTTTTTTGTTGTCACAATCGCTGTTAGCTACACCACCAAAGTATCTTCTTGCACCGTGCGGTTCATGTATTCCAACAGAGTCGCAGGAAATTAAACACTTTGGTGAAAGTTGTATTCTACGTCAGTTGCAAAGATCATTATTTGCAAGGCCTGCAGCAGCAGAGTTGTGAGAAACAAAAGGCCTGCAAGTTGAACAGAGGGATTTTAGGTGGTTTAGGTAACAGCGAGCGTGACAGTCTGCATATGTTGAAGATGTGTTCCTAGGAGCTATGGCTAGCGGCTACGCTATCACGACCCAGCATAATGGAGCACTGCTGTTGCACTTAAAAGTCTATGCACTCGAGAATCTTCAGCTGCATGAGGCCACTCTTTCCTCAGCACTCCACACTGATGTTTCTCATGTCTGATGTTTGTAGGCCGAAATTTGTCGATTTAATAGAATGAATGAATAAATAAATGAATGAATCAAACATGCCTTTAGTAAAAAAAAGAAGAGAAAAATCTATTGCATTCCCTGCCATGTGACATCAGTTAGGTCTTAATAGAGGTCATTGCAATTGCTAGTCATTGTCTTCATTTAAGCCTTCCTACAGATGTTTGCATTATTTATAATTGCAGGAATAGTTTGTGTGGCTTGAATATCTCTGATATCTTATTTGTGACTCTCCACAGATTTTGTGCACTTAGTGCAACAGTCAAAATGAAGGGGTATATACAGCAGAAGCTTCATGGAACGCAAAGTCACATTTAATTTAGTTTTATTATTGTACTCTTAAAGTGACTTTACAGAAGGGCAGCAGAGACCATGAGATACAAGCTAAATAACAGTATGGCAAAATGCTATGGAAGCAAAGGTCAAGTTGCTACATATTAGGGTCGCAAGTGCAGCTCAATATTTGCTTGGGTCTTGTATGGCAGTATCATCAGGAAGCAAATTCTAGTCTGAAACTAATAACTGTAAGAATAAGAGTTTGAAGATGTTGTAGGAATAGTAAGGGGAATTTGCATGGGTCATATGACCTATGCAAATTCCCCTTACTGAAACATAATAACAAATTCCCCTTACTTATGTAACATAACGATATGAATTTAGTGAATACAAGTTATTATGTACTGCTGTACTGTAGCCGCCTCGGTGGCTCCGAGGCGAGAGCGCTGGCCTACGGACCCCATGTGGCGGGTTCAAATCCCAGCCGAGGTGCCCGCAATCTGACGGAGGCTTATTGTGGAAAAGGCGCCGTGTAACCGAGCTTTCGGTTGCACGTCAAAAGATCCCCAGGTGGTCCAAATTAATCCTCAGTGTTCTGCTGGGGCGTGCCAGATGCCCGTCGTAGGTTTGGCACGTAAAACCCGCAAATTTGACTTTTTGACTGCTGTACTGATACTATGCATGGTGCTAATAAGGGACATTACTGCTTCTGTAAAAGCAGTGATGTCATTTGCCTGAAAAAGGGTAGGTGGTAGGGAAAGGTTGCTTTTTAGATGCAGCATATTTAGGAAGCTGCTCATATTTGCTTAGTCAGCAACTATTTTTCTAGATCTTTGTAAGTTAACATCCCTACAAAAGAGAAATGGATGGCTTTGAGCCACACACTGATTTCTTGCATTTACAGGCTGACAGGAGTATACCCTAGAGAGTAAGGGAAGGTCATGGTTCTGAAAAAAGCATCAGTGTTTTTGCTAAGGGAAGAACGGCAATCTTGCTCTGAATGCTTGTTTAACCAGGGTTTTCATTCTTCCTTGCTGACTTGCAGTGTGCCTTTGAAACATGGCTTGTGACGTTGGTCTCCCAAAGCTTTGGAAGTGGCCTCGTGGTTGGCTCACTTGCACTCTGACATTTTCGAAAGTTGCACTCTCAGAATCGCATAACAGCACCGCTGGCATGATGGCAGCACCTAACACCTCAGCTGCCTCCCCCCACTTTTTTGTTTTTTCTCTTCAATTTTACGCACGTCGAGAAACTGATGTTTGCGAGTTCGTACCTGCTCACACCATTTCTCTCTGGATGCATTATATCTTGACATCTCTGGTAAAGATCAAACAAATGCAACCAAGATATTAGGGTTTTTACATATCGATTGGCAAGTTCTTTTGGAAGGTTGAAACTGTAGTGCTCTCTCTTTACTGTGAAGTTGCATCTCACGCATAGTTTTCTTCTAAGAAACAAGGAATGAACTTCAACTGGCTACCTCCAGGGCAGTAGCCTGGTAGAAAACAACTTTAGGTGATTGGAATATACTTCTGTGTTCCTATGCTGCAGAAATTAGGTGCAATAATTGACAAGCAGTAAACTGGTATTGGGGACTTTTAAGGGGAAAGTTTTGCATATACTACTTCATCAGAAATTTTAAGCATCATATCTCTGTAGGGTGTTCTTTATGGAAGGAGATTTGTTGAGGCGCACAGACATAGTTTACAAAAAATCTTCCTCTTGGTGCCAACCAAAATTATTTTAAACACCTGCATTGTTGTGTAGCAACTGGGTATTATTTGCTTAGCCCACTAAGAAGCCAGGTGGTTTAGATTTTGTTTTATCTGAGTGAGACTCAAGAGAGCTAGCTTTTCATTTTAAGCAAATAGTTTACATTATTCAGCCTCTTTTTTGGACAAAACTGTAAATAATTACCAGAAAAGACTTTTTAAAAATTTTATAACTTTTTTCTGCAACAGAAGTTTACTTTTTGTAGAAATAATTTGTTTAAGGACTGGGATTCCAGAGTAAAGTGTGGCTTAACGTTATGAAAGACCATCATGAAAAATCATCATGAAAAACTGTCATAAAAACCACCATAAAAAACCAACATAGAAAACTCACAAAAACTGTCGCATGCCTGCCAAATTTTGCAGTGTTCACATGATGTGGTCAGCGTGTGCAACATCACTGTGTGACATCGCGGTGCAACACCGTGGTGTAAAGGCATGACACCATGACAATATGTGATCTGAGGTCACGTCACCTTACTTGACACCCTGACGTTATGTCGCATGACATGATCACATGGTTGGTGGTGATGTCACAAGATGTCAATTCACGCTACATGGTGTCCCATGACATTGTGCTGTCACGCTAACCTTGTGCAGCCAAAACACGCTGCACACTGTCTAACACCAATGTATCTTAATTCAGTCGACTTTCATTAATTCAAAATCCAGGAAGCCATGAATTTCGTTTGAATTATCATAAATTCATCGAAATATGATGCAAGATAAAATTATGATTTGCCATATGAATGGCTACACATTTGATTTCCTCTACATAGACCTACTGATCATAAGCAGTTATGCCACACATGAAACATTTGTGAAATGTTTGACATAAATTTATTTGTCCCTAAAATATGTTGTGTATCGGGGACTGTTTACACAGCTCATGACAACTCGAAACAAAATTAAGTTTCTTCATTGGGCCAAGAAGTTCTCTAAAGTGGACTATAAGCAGGGGACACATGAGCAAGGAAAATAGGCACTGCGCGGCAGTTTTCATAGCAACTTACGTGGACGCTGTGACGTGGACCTATGCCATGCCTCCACTTCACGGCGTCCGCGCAAGTTGCTATGGAAATTTTCGCGTGGTGCATGTTTTCATAGCTTATGTGTGCCCGCTTGAGCCCCATTGAGTGCGCTTCTCATCGAGCATCGGCGCACTGCGAAGAAGCTTGCTTCCACAGTTGTTGGCTTTCTGCAGTGCACCAAAGCTCGAAAAGAAGCGCACTCAACGGGGCCACCAGCACAAAAAGTATGGATTACATGAAAACGCCGTTCGAATTAAGGGGGACACTACCTTGGATTGCACATTTTTTCCAAAAAATGCATATTTAGAACTGCAGAGTTTTGGCATGTATGGATAACAAGGAACACTCTCACAAAGACTTGTCAATGTGTACTGACGAACAATGTCAAAAATAATTATTCTTTATATGTTAGTGAGGTGTGCTGCACTGCGTAGCACTCGTCATCCACAAGTGAAAATAGCTGAAAGCAATGTCAGTATATCAGAAGAAGTTTGAGGAAGACATCACCTACACTGCTGGAAAGAATTTCTGACATTTAAGACGCAAAAATAAAATTTTAAAACGTCATCTTGAAACTTTGAGTGCATTTATCTCAGCTTTACTTTTGGCAGCAAATCCCACCTTAATAAAACTATCGTTTCAGTATGAAACTACCGAGAGACTTAATATTTGCGGATTATATGCCGAAACTTTATCGAGCCGGTTACTATGAACTTAGATTTTACAATTTCATGTTCCTTTATTATGAAAAATTGTAATTTGCAAAACTTGGCAAATGTAAAAAAAAAAAAATCTTTCATAAATTTTTTTTTATTTGAAAAATAAATATTTTCTGAAATTTCTTTTCATAGTAACCGGCAACAAGTATTCCAGTATGCATTCCACCAGACAAATATGTGGTGATCAACACCGTTTCTCAACGATAGATTCATTGAGCAGATTCCATACAAGGCTAAGTTTTTGGGGTATAGTACCTCATAAAATTGGTTCACAGGGCTGAAACTTTGCATGCCCTCCTTCTATATGGCTACAAATACCACCTGCAAATTTCACACCGATTGAAATAGCAGTTTAAAAGTAAACATGTCCAGGTAGTGTTCCCCTTAAGCGGCTTATGAATACATTAAAAACAAAATAGACAATCAAAATTTTGAGATCTTTTTTAAAATTAACCAGAAGTACGAAATATTCTAGTTTTAATCATCACGAGCCTACTGTACTGTAGGAATATGATACACTAATTTTCTTCAAAGAAATAGTCCAAGTAAAATGCAACATGCAACATTTTTGTGGGTGAAAAACGTAAAAATGCAGCGTTTGTACGAATGAAACAATATCAGCGACAAGGCACATGTTGAAGAAACCAGCATGCGCCAGCATCGTGCCCCAGCATGTACCGTTTCCCCTCCAGATGTGCACGTCTAGGCTCCTTGCGCCCGGGAAAACAGTCTTATTTTTCACCTTTAGTCTGGCTTCGTTTTGTACACGTTTTACACGTTCCCCCTTCCCCTGATTTTGGCAGAGCGCACTGTTCCGAAAGCAAAGGCACCCCCACGAGGTGAGCCCAAGTGGCTTGAAGGGCTTAACTGTTTTGACTGCTTTAGCTGTCCATGTAAGTGGTACCCCCCTTTTTGTTTTCCTCGCTTCTCCGCCGCCGTACCCGGCTTCTGCCTCGGGCGAGCTTTCCGCAGCGCGGACCGCGATTGTCGATGTTGCGCAGATCGTTGGCATCGCAAATCGAACCTGCTTCGCAGCTGCTTCACGAGACGCGCTCAATACCTGTCTCTTTCCTTTCATCTCCTTTCGCATAGCGTCTATATCTTTTTATGGTGTGGTTGTGGTCTTCTACCACGTGTTACGTGTTTCCTCTCTTGGTGACGGCCTAGCCCCTTTTGTCTTTTTGCACTCTCGTTTATAGGTAGGGTTCTGCGTTTTCGGTTTTTATTTTTTAAAATTCGGTGTACTTTTTTCGGTGTTTATTTTAAAATTAAATTTTCGGTTTTTTCGGTGTATATTTATTCCCAAAAATGTTTACCGGTTTTTTCGGTGAATAGGAAAGAAACATTATCGGACATCGGATCAGATGATCTTTGTAGCTGTGATATTTGTGAACACTCAAAGAATAACGGCACATATACATACGTGGTCTTCGCTACAACTTCCGTCAGGACACACCTCAAAATCGCGGATTTTGCTGGCTTAATCTTCAGCGCGCTTCTTTTCCTTCCCATTCTGACGACGTGACCGTCTGAGGTGATGACCGTACAGGAACCAGCGGAATGGGGGAAAAAGGTCCATTGCATTTATGTTTTTAATCACAGGGAAGTTTGAGAGAGGGTGTTAAGTGTCCATGTCGTCTGAAGTGCATGACACCAAAACTTTTTTAGGACCAGGAACTTGACAAACTAAGCCCGATCACAGAAAGGACACAGATGTCCCGCGAAGGCTAATCTAAGACCTCTTTTGGGTCATGTTGAACCTTGGAAGAGGGCAATCACGAAGACGTCACACAATGTCGAACCTTGCAAACCCCTTTCTCCCTTCCCTCCCCCTCTCCCACCCACGTCGACGCGGCCGTAAAAAACTAACCTTTTCGGTTAAAACCGAATTTTTAGAAAACGGATTAGACATACTTTTATCGGTTTAGACTGAAAACGCCGAACCTGCAAACTGACCTTTTTCGGTTAAAACCGAATTTCCAAAAATGGTTTCGGCGTACTTTTGTCGGTTTTTATCGGTTTAAACCGAAAACTCCGAACCCTATTTATAGGCCAGGTTCTGGTGTGTTATATACTAGCTTCCCGTTCAGCTGGGTTATTGGACAGTTTCATCAGTGTCGATCGGCTCATCTGTGAAATCATATTGTGGGATCTTGCTTTAAGCTCATTGTAGACTTTTTGGATGTAAACATATTTTGAACGTTTGGGTAGAGAAAGGCTTTGGGTTTTTGGATGAGAGAGAGCAGGTGCCCATATTTTTTTTTTTTTTTTGCCGAACTTAGGATCAGTTTTTTGACTGCTGGCCGACTTGCTTAGTGGCCGTCCAGCTTGTCGGCTTTAGTCACTGACAAGATGAGGAGGGTAGGGTGGTCTTTCAGTTGTCCCACCTCCAGCGCGGCGTTCCTACCTTGAGAGCGCCGTGGCGTCTGCACAGTGAATGCACAGGGTGTCCCCCCAAAACGTTTGCAGGGTTTTTTTGCCACAGGAATTAACTACGCATCGCACAACGCTCATTCTCCGTCCAAACGTAGCTCTAGCAGTTCAAACCAGATGTCAAAGTTTCAGAACTAACCATTCTCTCACTAAAAAGTTGTAAGGGATTTTATGAAATGTTTTATGGGAAATGGTAGCCAACGGAGCTCCCAAATACACGGAGCCAAATGGCACCAGTTAACCGAAACAAGCCCCATTTTCCCATTGAAATTTTCAAAAAATCACCTGTAACTTTTTAGTCAGATGACGGCTCACTCTGAAATATTGAAGTCTGGTTCGGACCGCTGGAGCTACGTTTGGGTGGAGAATGATTTTTCGGCAATTCATAGTCCATTTTTGTGGTGAAAAAAAGCCACTTAAAATTTTTTGGGGGACACTCTGCACAGTGGAAGGCAACATGCATGTGCCGGAGAAAGGGCGTCTAAAGGAGACGCTCTGTCGTTCTCATTCTATCGGTGACTAATGTAGACGTCGCTGGTTTTCACTTTATTGCCTGGATACTGCATCGTCATACTTGCAGAGGACCTCACTGTTTTCTACTGTCTCGTTTCTGTAGTGCACTTTTACTGAGATTTCTTAAAGGGGCACTAAACCACTTGCTACGGTAGTCTATTTATGGTTATAACTCAATCTATGGACTCTAAGCATCCTAGAAAACCAAACATTACATTCGTGCGTGGCCGATATTTAAAATAGGTACGAAAGATGGATTACCTCGGAACTATCGCAGACAACCAGAGGGCGCCGTCGGACGAGGAGAAGGGTGGTGCCTTCTGGTGTCTGTGATAGTTTCGAGGTAATTAATCTTTTATACAGATTTTAACAGAGAAATCGGCCATGCATGAATGTAATGTTTGGTTTTCTAAGATGCTTAGAGCCCATAGATTGAGTTATGACCATATATAGGCTAGTGCAGAAAGTGGCTTAGTGCCCCATTAAAGTACTTGTGGAGATGGTGTCATTTCCTGTCAATTCATAAAGGACCAAATTAAACCAATAATTTTGAGATGCCAACAGTGAGCAAGCTAGTGCGTGGTACTCCTAAAGATTACAAAGGTGGCAATAAGTGTACTCGTGGAGTTTGTGTGGGGTATAGGGACTCGAATGGACATGTTAGAAAAAAGGTAAACATATGCAAGTATTGGAAACTTCTAAATATTAGTTGAAATAACATATAAAACAGAGTGTTGAACAGCGTAACGACCCTTCTTGATCGAGGGTGTTTCCTTCGTGGCACGAATGCACTGCAGGAAAGCATTCCTTCTGCAGCATTTTTGCAAGTGCTGCTTCCCGACATTATTTCCAATCTGAATTTGAATCCTTAATTTTTTGCCATAAATGTGTGAATTTTTCAGTTAGCTTTACGAGTTTTATCTACGATTCAGAGCACTGTATTAGCACATGGGTTTCCTGTTTAAACCTATCTTTTTAAAACAATTTTAACTAACTTTCAGAAAAACAAGAAAACAAAATTCCAAGGACACCTAAGCACTTCTTCTGAGTTGTGAATGCGATAGCATTAATAGGGAGTTTTAGAATAGCGCACGCTAAAGCTTTGCGTACGCAAAGAATAGCGTCGTCGCCACTGCGCATGCTCCGAACGCAAGCCAGGTTTTGCGCTTTGCGTGCGTAATTTAGCGTGCGCTATTTCTGAAATAGCGTGCGTACGCAAAGAGTCTTTGCGCTTCTCCAAGGAGGATTCGTGATGACAAGTTGGCTACAAGCCAAGACGAGCAGAGTAAAAAAAAAAAAATGGCGGCTTGCAGGATGGCGGCGGCTGCTTTGGCGGCGTCGTGAGTGCGACGTCAGCGGCATCCTCGCGACTGCGATTTTCAATACGAGACGACATTGTACTCGGTTTGGCAACGATCACCGGCAACTTGATGCTTGCGACGCGCGAACATTTCTCGGCGAAGGTACGATGTGCGAAGGTCAGTACACGAGACCTCTCTTGCCGAGGCGACGCTAGCGGACACGACTGGTCA
The DNA here is from genome assembly GCA_037355805.1 of Ixodes ricinus. NCBI lineage: Eukaryota > Metazoa > Arthropoda > Arachnida > Ixodida > Ixodidae > Ixodes > Ixodes ricinus. The sequence continues at coordinate 44,532 of JAZHYW010034703.1, read as the reverse complement.
ACCGCTCACGTCGTTCTTTTGTTTAAAATGCTACTCTGGACAAAAAACTTGTTTTTTCTAAAGTTACAGCATTTCGTGTGTGAAATAAAATTGTTGCTGTATCTTGGTGGCGTCGCAAGCGCGAGATGCTTGGGCTTTGCGTCGCGACGGAGAAACGCTATTCTAAAACTCTCTCGCTCGCGTGCGCTAATACAAGCGCTAAATTTAGCGCTAGCGTGCGCTAAAATTGCGTACGTTATTCTAAAACTCCCTAATGTCTGCCCCCTTAGTTTGTCTGCGGTGTACTGGCGTGGATGGCCATGTTTTGCTACTACTGAGGTTGTGGCTGCCGACGATATAGATGCTTCAGGCGCTGCAATGTTCCTCGGTGCCGAGAGGAGCAGAAGAGTGCGGCAGTGCACCTTGCAGAGGGAGCGGGAATTTCCTGTTCCCCCGTCTTTGGCCACGCCTGACGCGGCGGCCGTGCCTGCGCCACCCCCTCCCTTTTACTGGCGCACATGCCGCAGCGCTAGGAAGAGGGCTTCTCTGTGGGGTGCCGTTCCTTGGAACTAAGACGCGTCACAGCCATTTTATCTGCCGTTTATTCAGGAGCCGTTCTCTGCAGTCACAGACAACGCCGGCTGCACTCCATGGGACAGTTGATGCTTTCGCATTAATAAATTTCCTATTAATAATATCTCTCCATTGTAGAATGCTATGAAAGAGGAAAAGCTTGTATGCGAAGCTGTTAGAGCTGCCACTTTTTTTTTATTGCAGCTTTCGTGGTTCTAGGAGATATTCTGCATGGTGGCCTAAATGGTTTTTCATTTGAAATTATTCAGGTAAAATCAGTATTCTAATCATATCCATGTTCAGTCCTAAAAGCAACCATTTGCACATGTCTAAGATGAAAATGTGCAGTGCCGCTGCAAGTCTGGCAGATGCAGTATCCAGCTTTCTCTCTATGGTCTATCAAATGTTTGCATGCAGGCTTCGCTGCAGAGCATGCAAGGCAGACCAATCATTGCACTCTACGGAAGGAAGCCTACGAATGGCATGGTCCGAAAATTGCAGTTGGTTAAAGATATCGTCTACACCGGGACACTGATCACGATGTTGCGTATTGTCAGCGTCTCATTGAAGACTGCGGGTTTCCCTTACTGCTACCCACTTCAGAGAATGACACAACGGTTGAGTGGGACATACTATTCATTTATTGATGGTCATCCTTGGAAGCCGCACCCCAACCCTTCTATGCACACATCAGCGCCAGCACCAATGGTCGATTGTCTGTAGCATAGTCTAGAGTCACTCAACAGGCTGTGTTTCAGGGTACCGACACGTCAGCGATCTTGTTGCTTGAACTTAAGGATGCCAGTTAGTTGAAGCTCTATCTGAATTAGCAGGAAACACTTTTGCAATCCCCAAAAGTATTTTAACAGTCTGCGACAGACCAGCAAATATTACCCGAGCTTCCCGGCTCCGATTTAGAGATCAGAAAGTCACATTTTTGCATCGTAACCATCACTAATTGCACCTGATCTACACTTGGCAACAAAATGGCAGTGCTCGCAAGACGGTTGGGGAATGGGGTGTCAGTGTTCTGAAGCCTACCTTGTTTGGTGACTGGCGTGGCCGGTCAAATTTGGTCACTTTGTGGAGATGTCCAGAGGCAGTTGACATGCACAAAGCCTAGTCTAATGTTTTTGCCGAGAATGCCCACTAGATTACATTCTTGTAGCGATCCATGCATTGTCACTCATCGAGTCCTTCCTTTGATTGCAATGATTAGGCGTCCATATTTTGCAGAGAAGCAGATGTGCAAACATTTTTTATAGAGTGTAACTGAGGCTAGTGCTAGACATAGCCAAAAGGCCCTGAAATGCATGATTTCATTTTTTTTTTTGTGTTTTGCCCTCCCATGAACGGTGTAACCTTTTTTCCACGACCACTCTCCATGTTCGTTTGGGGCTCTTGATCGTTCAGCCGCAGTGGAAGACGAAGGGGAGAACGGTAAGCATGGCGTTCCACCTCTGCACGGGGCTCCTTTTCCTTTGTTCTTCTGCTGCTTTTCCCGTTCGGTGTGCAACTCTCGGGAACCTGGTTGGATGTCTGTGCGCAAAGTGTGTGTTCCCCTTTGTGGCTTCGTGCGTTATCGTGACTTCTCCCATAATTCGTAAAACATTTTGGCATACTCGAATGGATAGCTTATGGTAGGGTAAGTGAAATTGGCATGCCTCCTTTGCCTGTTTTCTGTGCCGATTCAATGGTTTACTGGTAATACCCATAGAAATCGAATGTTTGCGAGTTTGTGCAAGTTCACATTTAGGTGCATCTTTCTACTGATATGGAAATGAGAAATGCATTCCAGTTACCCGAATTTCAGAGTTTGTGCAAGTGCCAAGTGACCTGAAATGCTGCCACTGGTGGTAGAGTGTCCTCTTTGCCAGGGTCGCATTAATATCTAACAAATCGATTCTGAAAAAGGCGCTGTCAGGGAAACGAAACTGTAGCTCTCGTCTTTGTGGGGCCTGCTATGCCCCTGTCCTTGTGTCTGTGAAAAGTTGGGACGTTCCTGCACTGGCACATATTGTTGGGTTCACACTGTCGTGAAACTTGTCTCTGTGTTTATCTTCTTCCTTGTTTCTGTAGTGAGACAATGCATGCATCACTCCCTCCTTCTCAAGTTATATACAGACACCTCTGTCACATTGAATCGCTGAAATTTCAACTTGGTTAACAGTACGATCACCAGTACACATACAGAAGAGTCGCATTGCTGAGAAGTAGTATATGTCTAACTACACAAGGTTGACTGGTGCTTCAGCCAGTTCTAACATGTCCTGTCATCGTGCATATGTTGCATATGTGCTATGGTGCTTTGAATGTGAATCAAAAATGTATGCCCATTGTATAGCTTGGGGAGCTGTATGCAGCATTAGTTTATAATTCGTGATTTTTAGCCTGAGCTCAGAAATAATGGGTATAGTTGTTGCCGTCTGGCCTAAGTTTATGATTGGTTTGATAAGATTTCCAAGAGTGCAACTTTCGATCTAATGTCAAACGATCTGTTTTTATTATCGGTAGGTGGTCCTAACCTGAAATTCATGGAGAAGTAATTGGTAATTGACATGTATTTAGGTTGATTAAGCAAAATTGTCATGAACGTAAGCAGTTTAAGAGAATAAGTTATGTGTTTGGGAAAATAAAGATTAGTTCTGCGGAGCAGGAGTGCCGAGGCTGGGTCATGCATGCTCAACCAGCCTCTGGCTTGTGCATACTTCTTAGAACTTCACTTCAGGTTGGACACTACCTTGAATTGCACCTTTTTTTTTCTAAAAAAAATGCATATTCAAGACTGCAGAGTTTTGGCATGTATGGATGACAAGGAACACTCACAATGTCTTGTCAATGTGCACTGACAAACAATGTCAAAAATAATTATTCTTTATATACCCTATTGGTGAGGCGTGCTGCACTGCGTAGCACTCGTCATCCAAGAGCGAAAATAGCTGAAAGCAATGTCAGTATATCAGAAGAAGTTTGAGGAAGACATCACCTACACTGCTGAAAAGAATTTCTGACATTTAAGATGCAAAAATAATTTTTTTAAAACATTATCTTGAAACTTTAAGTGCATTTATCTCAGCTTCACTTTTTGGCAGCAAGTCCCACCTTAATAAAACTATCGTTTCAGTATCCAACTACTGAGAGACTTAATATTTGCAGATTATATGCTGAAATTTTATCGAGCCAGTTACTATGAACTTAGATTTTGAATTTTCATGTTCCTTTTTTATGAAAAATTGTAATTTGCAAAACTTGGCAAATGTAAAAAAAGAAAACTTAATTTCATAATTTTTTTTTTAATTTTGAAAATGCATATTTTTGGAAATTTCTTTTTATAGTACCTGGCAACAAGTATTTCAGTATGCATTCCACCAGAAAAATATGTGGTGATCAACACTATTTCTCAACGATAGATTCATTGAGCAGATTCAATGCAATTAGCAATGCTTTACTTCGTTTGGGGAGTATAGAACCTCATAAAATTGGTTCACAGGGCTGAAACTTTGCATGCCCTCCTTCTATATGGCTACAAACACCACCTGCATATTTCACGCCGATTGAGTGAGCGGTTCGAATGTAGACATGCCCAGGTAGTGTCCCCCTTAAGCCTTACTTTATAAGCAAATAATGTTAGCACCTGTAGAGTGTTACAACTCACAGCAGCATAAGTCTGAGCAAGTGGTCCCTGTGGTTTTAATTTTGGCTGCCAACATGCAATCCTCATAATACCGTTTTTGTTTGAACGGTATGTCAATGTTTTTTTCGCGCACTGTTTTTTTTATCAGTCAATTTTATGTTTTATTGTTCCCCCAAACAGCTGGCATGTACTTAGCAGGAGTTGCACATGCACGAGAAGTAGAGAATAACAAATTTATCTGTACTAATTATTAAGATAAATTTTTATTCTTTTTATTTTCAAAAGTGGTGAAGTTCTATGTCAGTTATTTGGCTTCACGCATGTAAGCTGCATACATGTGCAAACTGAGGTTGATGGCATTGCTGTATAACATGGTATTTTATTTCAAGAATATGTACAAGGTTTGTGTAATGGTTTTTACGGAGCGTGCTAATGCTTTGCTCAACTTTCCTTTCAGAGATAAGATCGGAGCAGTTCGCCCTGGATGTTTGTCGTAGCATGGTTGCTCTCATGGACGTATCCTTTATGTTGCGCAATGACGATGATGATAATGTTTTATAGCGACAGCTGTCAGTCGGAACTTCCTCGGGCAGTTGCGACGTCGTCCTTCGCCAGAACTCTCGGTGCCTCGAGCGTGCACTTGCAGACAGAACACGCATCGGAAAGCAAAGAGCACGCGCTGAAGGCTGGGCATCCGAAAGAGACGCCGTTCTCACTTTAATGGCAGCTGTGGCAGACACCCTCTTCGTCCACGATCGTCCGAGCAGACGAGTTTGCAAGCCATACGGCTAGACCTCAGAAAGGTTGTAATGGGTCAGAAAAACGGAACGTACATTAAATGCTGATTGGGCACGGGAGTGGGATCAAGAGCAGAAGCGAAAATAGCGTGAAAATCCTCAAATTCGTGCTTGGGAGGACGCGCGGAAACGACGCCGCTGCCACAGTGATAGCGAATTACGCGAGTGCCGAGCCGCCATCGCCGCAACGCATGCTGTGCGACGGTGTAAATGCGCTTGTAACTATTTTTTCCGGCACCTTTCGGGAAAGTGTTTTGGGCCCTTCTTTGACCTTCTCGCCAACCAAAGGACGATCACTCGGGCAAGCTGGGATTGGAGGAGTTCAGAGCACTCTGGATACTCATCAGAACTTGGAAGGCAAGCGTTTCTGCTCCTTGCTGCTTTATATACAATACAAAGGCTGTTTTTCATTCCACGTCCAAAATAAAAAGTAAAAAAAAAAAAGTTACGGTAATAACTTTTTGTTTTATGTACACAGAATGTAGATACAAACTCTAGCTACTTCTTTGCAAAAATACCGCACAGATTAAGGCAGTTACTATGACGTGGCACAAGCTTTCAGATGTCATCCTTAAAGAGGTTTGTTGCTGGGGGTTATCGGTCATTCTATCGTGCATTGGCAAGACCGCCACTCGCCACAGACTTGTAATGTGCACGGAAAAAACTGCATGAAGCTTTTTCACGGAGGACGGACGAACGTCCTTGGTGAAGGGGGTCAGGAAGGAACGTCTGGAACAACTGACAGTCTTGTTGAACTTGTGATAGAATGACTCGGAACCCAGGCGGCAGCCTTTCTTAGGGAAAGCATTGAGAAGTTTGTGCCACGTCATAATAGCTGACCAAATCTGTGAGCAGGTAGAGTAGTACATAAAGACATTTTGTGTATATTAAAAAAATTGCATCAGTACACTGTTTTCTTACCCTGTTTATTGGAGTTGGAAAACAAAACAGCCCTCGTATTTCATCCTATATTTTGCGAGCTCACAGTATCTTGTTTGCCTTCTTTTGTTCTTGTCATTGCTTCATAGGCATCTCTTAAAAGTGACTTTCAGGATCAGATTGGATACATATAGGGTAGCAACTCTATTTAAATAAATTTTCATGGATCCGAAGTAATTTGAAATGTCTAAAGGAATATACCCCTTTTTAAAACAAAGGTCTTTTGTGAAAAAAGGGTGCTATTCTTTAAAGACCCCAAAAAAAGGAAAATGTTTGTCATCTAGCATGTAGCTTACTGAGTAGACATATTTCTTAAGGAAATTCCTAATCAGTTACATGTTTTTTTTTTGTTTACCACTAAGATAATAGAAGCCACAAAAATATCAAGAATGTATCCTGGCCAAGAATAGACTTTTATCAGACATTAGATTTTCACGAAGCTATTCTGTAAATTGCTTGCCACATTGCTTACAACAAATGGCTTTTACGGTGAGTCTGATCAAATATGCTGCATTGATGCAAAAAGGTGTATGGACTTACAAAGTGGTTCTGTTGTTTATATTTCTTAATTTAAACTAAAATAAATGATTATGAGTGCTCGTATTACCTACCAACTTCTGGCAACATAACTTGTTCGTATAGCAATCATTCTTGTCCAGCAACACATTTTTTTAAATATGAGTACTGTCGTCAAATGTTGATGCAGAATTTCGCTGAAAGCTTGCTTAAAAAAATATAATCATAGAATAATGTGCATCTGCCCATTCCGTACTAAGTGTCCACCCCCAAAGTTTGAAGCATCTGAAAAATATGCACAGTTCATATATATGTAAAATTGATAATCTCACATGCACCCAACCCTTCTTTTTTCGCAATTATCTCAAATTTCGAGTGGGCGCTTGCTCGGTATTTTACGGTATATTTTGTGGTTAAAGAGGAGGAGAAGATAAAAACTAGAGGAATCTATTTTCGTTTTGCGACCCTTTCAAGATTTTCATGAAACGCAGCGGTGAATGTTGACCTGGCACATGATGAATTGGCTTATCTGCACCTCAACGAGGAGGCACAGTGGAAGAAACAGGCTGTTACAGTCTTCATACTTAACGTCATTCTATGCATGGTTTCTGGGTCGAGTTCTATACCGCAAAGTATGTGCTATACGTTGCGATTATTGCCCTTTCAGGAAACCCTGTTAGAAGCAATTCACAGTGAGATCTATAGTCAGTGACAGGTTACGAATTCAGTGGATGCTTCACCTCCAGTGCGAGCTTGCTGCCTTTGATAACACCTCAATGCATGCGTAGCCAAAGCCTGGCAAAAGGCAACGAGCATGTGCTGCAGGCTAAGACTCCAGGGTACTAGATCTACTGAATTCACAGCCTGCCACCAACCATAATGTCGTTGTTTTTAACGCATAATCTGGTTTAAGCAGCTGGAATGTCCGAGGAAATCGCGACGAGTCATTACGGAAACCATGAAGTGTGTAATATGCACTTAGAGGACACTATACAAAAAAGTGGCAAATGGGGAAGAAAGTACTTAATTCTAAACATGCCCTGACGGAAGAAGAACGCTCCCCCTCGGTTGTGAGCTCGATATTCTACCGCTGCACCATTTAGTTGGTTTCCTTTTTCGTTATTGGCGCCAATTAGTGGGTGGTCATAAAGCTTTGTAAATACTTCCTTTCACCTTGAAGCCTGACCTGTAAAGTATTTTTCCACCAGGGTGAAAATCCTTGGGGGGGAGACTTTTTGTTGCTGCATCTTGGGCTGGATAAGCTTGGATAAACCTGGATAAGCTCGCAGCTTATCTATCCCCGAGATGCAGCAACGAAAGGAGTCTTCCAGCTGTCAAGATAGCAGTGGGAGAGGAGGAAATGGGAAGGGTGGGAAAGAGGATTTCCACTCTGCTTGAGAAATATTTTGCAGGTCAGCCTTCAAGTCAAGATGCAGCTGGCGCTACGAGCCGGTGGGACTGATTGGGCAGTATCAAAAGTGCAACGTCACGGTGATTGTCAGGTGTCTGTACGTGCTCCATCATCGCTGAACCAGTCACATGCAGGAAGACCCAGTGACTTGTGCTTTCCACGCTGTTTGATTGGTCCCACCAGCTCGTGGCGTTGGCTGGGCCCGGACTTAAAGTGAACCGAAGTGTAGCTGGCTTTGTCTCTACAACGGTGGTCTCTGCTAACTGTTTAAATGCAAACGCCGATTGTTGGCGTTTGGCGTTTTAACAGTTTACGGGGAGAAACAAGAAATACAAAACGTGCCCACTGCCACATAAAAGAGAACAGAGTTTTGAGTAAAATAGTGTGCTATAACTAAAAAGAGAAATAAAAAGAAAGTGCAACGTCCACCAGAATCCCCGAAGAGCTCTACGGAAATGCTTTCTGCACGTACCAACTTAATCCGTAGGACCAGGGTAAGTCGAGCATTTTTTTTCTCCCCCTTTCAGAACGTCTTCACGGCCTTCGACAAGGACGGATCTGGTTACCTGAGCACGTTCGAGCTGCGGGCGGCCTTGCACTCTGCCGGTGAGTTCCGCGATTCGGAGGCCTACCCTGGATTCCATCTTTAAGGGACAATCAAAGCGGTTTTTGAGTGTTTTGGAGTCACACAGCACGACGGGACATGGGCAAAATAAAGACGCGACAGTGCACAGTGCTGACTAGCAACTGAAAGTTTATTTCGCTCACACCCTGTACATAAACACATGGGCGAAAGCCAGATAAGCGGAGTGCAAATGAAGAAAGAACAAACACACATACAATCTCAGCATCATTTTGGACAGATAATACTGTGCTGTGCTAGCACCGGTATTATCTGTCTTTCACTTAGAAATGTTTGTCAGCCAACCAGCCAAAACAAATCTTTTATAGCTTCAGTTTTTGAGGTCGCCTTTTTATGGGGCGTACTCGATCTGGGCACACTCCGCATCGTAGAGGACCCAAACATTAGTCATGTGTGGTCTTCTTTCCTTCGAAGGTGAGACCAAACATTTCGTTCAATCCCTTTTCTGGGATACATCTCGAAAGATGGGCGTAATGCAAAAGTTTAGAGACACAAAAGATCAAGGTGAAACTTTTCAGTTTTATAGGTTATCTAAGTGCAACTATTGCAGCATGTTTATACATTGGATCTACAAAGACCCGCAAGGTATCATTCTGGTGGGCCAATTTTGACTTGAGCTGTTAAGATTTTTGAGAATTTTAAGAACCAGAATTGTGGACCTTGGAGGCACAATGAAGTGCATGCGTGAATAGTGGATTTTGAGTTAGAAGTGATTTCGAAACAAATAGTGATTTTTGCTGAATATTTCTCACTACTGTTGCATCATGCTTAAACGAAAATTCGGCTGGGCTCGTGAAGGTTGTTCCCAAGCATTCACTTGCCCACTTCTAGGCTCAGTTAATTATAATCTAATTACATTTATGGACTGTGGTCTCGGGAAGTCAAGGGTTTTTCAAGTAAACGACTGATTTCACATAAATTATACTTGTAAATATGCTCAGCTATATGTAATTTAGGAGATTTATATATGTTATTGTTATATTGCAAATATCCTTTTTAGATCTCGAATTTGAAAGAACAAAAAAACAACCGGAAATGATGAACACAGATTGTCAGGACACGGGTGCCCAACATATATATTGTTGCAAAATACCCACATTTTTATTTTGAAAACCTTACTGCAATGTTGATATGAGCATTCACAAATTTTTCGTTTGTTTTTAAATAGACGAGAAACATGTGTGCACCACTCTGCTTTGAAATTGTGCTTTTCTCTTAAGCACACGGCTGCGCTGCAGTGAAGCAAGTTTCGCGATTGTGTAGTTTCAACTCCCGCGGGTATTGCTTTTCCCCAGTGCGTCGGTGCTCGGTGAAAAGCACCAGCTGTGATCACCACTTTAAAAATTGAGAATATTGAAGTTGATCTCAAAGAAAATATTGAATAGTGCATTATTTGAAACTAGGTACTATTAAAACAATTCAAATATTCACACAATCCTAATGAAATTCATATTTATCATAATTTATAAATTGTATTCACAAATCATAATTTATAATTATTGCCTCGAGCAGTCTGGCTGCATATTTGCAGAAATCTTTGCTTTTGACAATGCCATTCAAAGCTTGCCTTTGGTTAGACCACTTAGTCTTTCTTACCGTTTTTTTTAGGTTCATTAGCAAGATTGGTATAAATGTTTTGATGTTTGATGGTGGAGGAAAACTACATGATATTGAAATCCATTGCCATTAAAACAGTACCATATTTGAGCCTATTGACAGGGTCCTTGTTATATGAATATGTATTCTAACAAGGTGTGCATGGATCCAGTTCGTTTAGTGGTAAGACGAAGCCAGTGAAACTTTATTACTATAGTATTACACCGAATGTCTATTGCGACCAGATCTGTTCTAATTGGCGTACGTAGGATAAGTGCTCGTTCCTCAGCCTTGGTGTTGATGTTTTGCAGGATATCTCGTAAACCAGCACATCCTCAAGGCGTTGGTGCTGAGGTATGGCAACGACGATGGGAACATTGCCTTTGAAGACTTCATTGGTTGCGCTGTCAAGCTGAGGACCATGATTGGTTAGTTGACCTTCTTTTATGCTCGTGCAAATTGTTGAATCGACAAATGTGTGAAAATGAGGCTATAGACAGCAAAGCTGATAGCAGAGCTGTATTATTGTTTTTGTGGGCTCTCAATCTGGGTTATAAGAATCTTAAGGTTCCCAGAGTAACCTCAAGGGTGCGGTAAGCCTCCAAATGTTCTTGATAGTCTCTGCCCCGAAGTACTAAAGTGTTTCCTCCATTCAAGCACTATTTTAACAGATCTAAGCCACCCATTGATGCATGGCAATTAGTGAAACAATGTGCAGTACTTTGTACAAAGTATTTTATTGCATCAATGCTGAAACTGAGAGGGGTTTCTCGGCTGCCAATTAAAAGCAGGTAGGAGTTCCTTGAGATGAAAGAGTTTGAGAACCGCCGTGGATAACGAGGTAGTCGGCAATTGAAGTATTTCGCAATGGAAACTTCTATATACGGTAATAGATGCAAGCAAACGGCTTCGGTGAAAGAGCTTGGGTCATGTCAATTACAAGTCGCACGTTCCGTGTCTGCGTGGGTACAGATCTCATGTTTTTCATTGTTATTATTTAAAAATTTCTACGTTTCCAGCATCAATAAAACTTGGCTAAAAAGGTTGGCAGAAAATCCTGCAGTCAATATTGGCATACTTGTTGTGGATACCTAATGGCTCAAGGTCGTTTGCATTCACTTCAGAATATTTAGACCACCAAAAAGCAACGATCATGCTCGGGCACTTCGGCACGTCTAACCGTGCGAGTGGACGTATGAATTTCATCCTTAGCTTTGCTTCCTCCTGTGTGCAGAGGTGTTCAAGGAGAAAGACCCGAGGAACCTCGGAAGTGCAGTCTTCACAATAGACGAGGTGGGAGCGTGCTTTGCTTCTTCTACTTGCCCTCGATCTACCCTCATCTCACAAGTTGGCTTTAGCGCTGGCGAGGGCACGAGCACAAGGGCGTGGCTCTGCAGAAGGGTGTGGCTCTGCAGAAGGCTCGTGCGTACTGGCACTCGTGCACAGGAAGTACTTTTGAAAACCACATTCTCGTGCCTGTGCCTTCACCGGCCCTAAACACAACTTACTTGGTACACCCCTGGACTGTATGAGCCGAAACAGTTGACCTGGTTTTTTGCCTCACGCACAGTTCCCACGAGCTCGGGTATCTCTCAAATTGTGAAAGAGCTCAAAGACTGAGACCTATATGCTTTGCATTCCAACACGTGTTTGCACCAAAGCTTTAAAAACTGACGAGTAAGCCGAAGAAGCGGCTGTTTCAGCTGATGTTGTCTGTGGTACAAGCTGATGACGCTCATCTCGGAGGGATCGTGAAACGACTTTTGATCCGGATTGTGCTAACTGCTAACTGTGCTGTGTGGCACTATCACACTAGGACACCAGGGCGCAGCATGCAAGAAACTTGAGTTCTGGTATAATTTAGAAAGGAGGCTTTTTTCCCTTCTCTTGAGAAGATACATGTGTTGATCGTCGTGATCCATCTGCGGTTCTAAACGGTGACGTTTCAGTCCTAAAACACGACACTTAATGTGCTGACTATTCGTGTTTGCGTTTGTGATCAATTAGTGCATTGGTGAACATCGGCGAATTCTATAGACTGGTAGTGCTTTAAACGTTGCCAACATAATGTGCATTAGTGTGGCAAACATTACAAACTGGCAGCAGAGCATTTTGCAGCTTATTGTGGCCTCAAGTTCAGGAAGTAAACACTGCCTGATTTTTGTGTTTGCCATAACAGCTAGAACGTGGTGCGGGAAGCTAACGGACGTCTTATATATTGTAAACATCAGCGATTAAGGAGGCATTACAGTGGTTTTTGCGATCGTAATCTTGAGGCAGAAACTTGATCTATGTGCCCTAGGCACAGGTGCGGGTTTAAGGGGAGGGGCCTTAAGCTCCTCAAGGTCAACTCTTTTTATAATGAAAAAAATTACACACACCAACTTCTTTCTTAAGAAGAAATGTTTAGTTTTGGGTGAAAAGGCATATGTTAGGTCAAGAAAATAGTTCTGGGTAATGCATTGCCCGTGACGACCCATAAATCTGTCCCTACCTGGGCATCCTAGAAGACCCAAAACTATGATCCTGCTTGGCTCTTTTGCCTGTTACAAACATCACGATACGGGACAATCTCCAAAACCACTAAGTGCCCCTTTATATCTAAAAAAACAATTAATAAAATTGAAAAAAAAATTTTGTGTGTTTTTTTAATTTTTAAAAGAATAATTCCTTCAGAAGTGTACCAGTCTGACGATACTATAGTCCGTTGCAACTCAAGAACGAAGGGCGAGGGTAAGACGGGCCGGGGAAGAGGAAGCAGACGGAACGCCGGAGAGGAGAGGGGAAACCTCCTTCTCTTTTTAGCGTTCCGTCTGCTTCCTCCTCCACGGCCCGTCTTACCCGAGCCCTATTTTCTTGAGTTGCACGGACTATAGTTCCTTGACCTTTTTTTTGCAAAATGAGAATACACGTTTTTTATAACGCAGAGAATATGTTTAAATAAAATTCTCTTAAATTTCATGTGTTCGCTCTCACAACCACTAACCAAAGTTTCGGGAATGTGTTACCTTATTTTTAGAACGCATAGTTCCAGACCCTATTTTGGATCAACAAGCAAAATACAGGCGCTACATCTGCAAAACATAAATTTAAAATTTTTTTTTAAAAATGTATTCAGTGCACAGGCAAACAAATTGCACTAGTGAACGGATGCACGCAACTACTTTGTGGGGAAGCTGCATCCGCGACACATTCGATGCCGGTGTCACTTCACTGCAGCGCATATGTTTTTAAAGAAGTGCTTCCAACGGAATGTAAAGGTTACCCTCTGAAGACCTATTCTAACTGCTTTATTACTCCCGTTTAATTCAAAGCTAGGATCAGATACGCCAATATTCGAATAGAAACTTTTTCAAGTTTCGAATATTCGTGCGTCACATGCGTATAACCTCGCACAGCGTGATGCCAAAACCTGCAGTATCGGAATGGCACCTGTTTTATTATTCATTCATTTACCTATTTACCACTACTACATCTCCAGTCAAGAGACACGGTAGTAGTGGCGAAACAACGTCAAAATCAATGCGACCGTCCAACAGTGCCATTACAATGGACCTTTTTCAAGTAACGAGCGCCATCTGGAGGGGAACTACATATGAAAGGGAATGCTGAACAGGCACATCAGAACACACTGACCTCTTGCCGTTGTATCGGGTTTTGTTGCTTTATTCGCCCCAAACTACTGACAGTCAAAAAAGAATCATCAGAACGACGATTCTCTTTTGACAGCGGGAAGTAAGGCCAGGGGAGGGAGTGTCCGCATGAGCGGAGGCTCACTAGAAAAAAGGTCTCTCGCACACGGTGCCTTTACGATGCCTAAAAGTATTTTTTATCATCTTCGCTCGATTTTCGCAGTGGCTGGAGAACACAATGTACTGCTAGGGACCTCTACACGACTGCGGGATCTGCGGCCGGCCACCCAAAAGAGCATTTACAGCGGTCCGGACGAGGGAAACCGATCGACTCTGTCCTGTACTTCTTCCGAGGTTGCTTCGCTTCCTTTAGCTCCCGAGATAACGCCAATCAGCAATCGTGCCCTCCCCCACGCGTGGCGGATGGGCAAAGCACGTTCTGTATAACCAGAGTATTTGGAGTTTGGACGGACCGTGCGTGCGTATATGACACACACGAGAAGAGACACGCACGGCGAGAGTGCTTACGGCAGGTGGAACGGCGTACGGAAAAGTTCTCTCACTGCCAAGGTGTCCAGTAGGTGTTTCTAATTTTAAATTTCCCACGTGTTGCAGCAAGCTTGTTGTTGTTGTTTTTGCAGAGTTTATTATTTAAGCGCCCAATGCGTTTCGGGGTGTCGCAGAATTGGCCTTTCTCGCTGGCTGCACCCATGTGAAGATTGGCTCATTTCCACGTCTGTATTCTGGAACTGGTTTTCGCTGAACCTGAGTGAATTGTCGCATTTCCAGTTGGACTCGACTGACATTAACTTTCTGATTCAGCTGGAAATGAACTGATTTTCATCTGGGCAGTGACTTTGCGATTGCGCTATAAAGAGTTATCATGACACGCGAACGGTTATGGCACATTTTTGCAGTTGTGACATTTATAAAATTATATTTGAGATATATTTATGCAAACTGGCCTCTGAGCTATTTTTGAATACAAGTGGCATTTGCGCTTTTTGGCCCTGGCTACCGAGGTTATAAATATGATGCGCGTTACGCGGATCTTCGTAGGTCAACTTTTCCTAAATTTGACAAGATGCTTTTTGGTTTGAAGAGAAGGAGTTCAAATGAGGGAATGGTGCATTTTGTTGCTCTGTCCAGTACATGTATGTGGTATGCTATGTTTTTTTATCGACATTTCATTTTCGGTGTGCCGATTCATTTCATCGATCCTTTTTTTTTCTTTTTTTTTGCACGGAGAGGCTTTCCTCTAGTCATGGGCAACGCGTTATTACCGCACCAGTGTTACACACTGCAGGATATTTCTACTCTGCTTCATGTACACAGCTGTTGATTCGATGTGATGGTTCCCGTTTATGTTGCAAAATAAACCCACCGCTTCTGAAACAGATCCACACCACTGCACTCTCTTTTCGAGTTCTTTGTTACGTGAAGGCCGGTTGATTTTCATCTGAGGGTGACCGACTTCATCGCTGCTGGCTGCGGTTGTTTACGACGATTAGAGGGCTTACTTATACTTAAAGGGCTACTGAAAAGAAAAAAAGTTTTTTAAAACAGTTTAATTGGGACATGTGTGTCAAGAAATAAATTTGACACGAAAACAAATTTTTTAGAGCAATATTGACGGCGCGAGACGCGATTTAGTCGGCAGTCACCTCCTTTCCACTTGTTTTCTCTCTCAGCATTTCGGGCGCATGGAGAAGATCTTCACTTTGAAGATCTTCACTTTGAAGATCTTCAAAGTGAATATCTCTTGGGATCAATAAAGCGCGACGTCAGGGGAAAGCAGGGGTTCACTCTTTGGACAGTGAACTTTGTTCCCAACTGATTACAAGCAGTTTTATGGTGTCAAATAATGCTTTGGAAGCTCGCTCTAGCACCCGCGCAGCAGCTACGGGACAAATGCTTGGTAGTCCATTTCTAGACTGCTTGCTCTACCTTCAAGCCCACCTTCCCATGACGTCGCAACATTGAAAAGCGCGGGTTCATTGGAATGTTGGTTTTGACATCATTTTAAGTTGCCGATTTCACAATAACTATTTTGAATTTCGCGTTAATAATTATACCACAACGGAAAGGGGGATTCCGAAAATGTAGTGTGGGTAGTGTAATGAACGTCCGTCCTGAAGACCCACAGGCGTCCGAGCCCATAGACAAGCATCCGTGGCAGAGCGAAGGTGCTAACCGGCGACCTTCCAAGAGGCCAGCCGACGTGGGAAGAAGATCAGGCATCTCGGCCCTCCAAGAATCCCACCGCTGCCACCAGTTGTAACAGCTCCGGGGTCGTCCTCGTAGTCGGGCTCCGCCGGAGCCAGGGCCCGACCAGGACATCAGGCAGAAGGAGCTCGGAAGCAGGGCCGCTTTTGACAGCGGGTTTACTTTACATTTGTACAATGTGGAATGCAGAATGGGAAGACGACGAGTCCCGAAGAAGTCCTCTTCTTTTAACGGGACTATCTTCCCTACATTCCTCGCATAAGGATTTCAAGTCGGCTCCTCCCCTACAGACACCGACACCCCCTCGCCTCCACCCCACACGCCGCCACTCCCATGCAGACCAGCTGTCCCAAGGATGTCTCCTGGGTGTTTGCGCCACACCCATGATTGCCGTTGCTTCCACTTCCGATGGGAAGGTAATAGACCTTATTCAGATTTGCGCTCCATTTGTCGGACGTCGTGCCAACCTTCTTCCGTAGCCTCAAACATGGCGACCCATGTTTAACTGTGAAGAGCAGAGCGCTGCTATGAGAAAGTGATGCCCCACTACTGCTGTGACTCGCTGCACAATCGACGAAGAAATAAGAAGCCAACTAAAGTAAATCTACAAATTATGTTTGTTTTTCATTTCAATCTGGAGATTTTACGGCGAATCTTGGAATCATTTTAGCATTGTACTGGGACTATACGAGTAACGAAATGAAGGCCATCGCCGCCTGCTTTTACTGCGGGCTTTTCCGAATTTTCTTGATATGAAGCTCCAAATTACAGTATTAATGGCTGGTTAAGGCTGGTTCCCACATTTTTGCCAGTTGCATCGGCAGTAACCAAAACGAAAAAAAAACCCACCGGGAAGATTGCTGTTCTTGATTCTTTCATGAGGCTATATCTTGCATTGTGTCACGTGGGCAGTAAACAGTTTTCCCAGTGACTAGATTCTTGGGTACGTTTGGGTCATTCTGAACGGAATTCCAATGCAACCTTCTGAACAAGAATTGCTAATATAATTCATTTCAAGTACCCAGGGCCGTACCCAGAAAACAATTTCGGGGGGTTTTCGGGGGACAACGGCGGCCATTTTGAAAATGTCTTTTGTCTTATTTTCGCCTATGAATGATGTGCATCAGTGGCATATAATGGAGAGTCATAGCAAACCGGAGAACCGGTCCCGGTTTGGTACCCGGTAGCCGACCGGCGCCACTGCGCGTGCGCAGAGGTGGAGATTAAAATCGGCTGGCTGCAAATGCACCGACCATGTACCACATACTATACTATAAAATATTTTTCGGGGGGGGGGGGTCAGAACCCCTAACCCCCCCCCCCCCTGGTTACGGCCCTGGAAGTACCTAACACCTCCATCACATCCTAGAAAAACAATATCGTATGAACAAGCCCCGAGAACGCCATGCAGGCAGAGCGGGGACCAGGGATTTCCCTAGACCCCCCTCGTTTTTCCGAAGGCACCCCTTAATTCACAACGACTCCTATATTCGCAATGCCCCCCCCCCCCTTTAACCCCCCAAAACAAATTTAGACACCCCCCCTGATTTCAATTCCTGGGGAAACCCCTGGGACGGTAGAGGCGCCTCAAAGATTGCGTGGAGGCTCAATTGTTCGCGCGGCCGCCGCGAGATGGCGCTCCTCCTCTCCTCGCGTTACCATTGCGGTACTGTGCTCCGCAAGCGGAGCACATACAGTTACTCTACCTCGCGTTTGAGGCAAGGACAGGTGTTTTGCGAACCAGAACATAAAGAGCGAAGTACCAGGAAAGGGATACAGTGTGCGCTGCTTGTGGAGAGGGAGGCGGACGAGACAGCTGAGCACTTGATACTCTACTGTAAAGGGCTTCACCCTATGCCTACTGAAGACAACATAGATTTAATAAAGTCATTGGGTTTTAGAGACAGCGAAGGAAAAGTGGATTTCAAGACAGTAGAGATTACCAAGCAAAGATTAAGTGAATGGTGGCAGAAAGCACGAGAAAACTAGGTATTTTCTTATTAACTGATGGCAAGGGGTTTTTATAGCCTCACTCTCTTTTCAGTGCGGAGTGAATGTAGTTTTCACATTTAAAAATTCTAAGCTTAAATGGTAAGACAAAATGGCTAGGTGGCGTAAGCTACCGCCCGATCCAAAGGGCTCAGCCGCATTCATCCATCCATCCATCCGTTTTCCTCCTTTCTATCGAGCGCAATCCTTCTCGCCCTCTTTCCGCGCCACGCCCCTCCGCCGCCATGTCTGAGCGAGGCCCACAAGGTGCACGTAGGCGCGCGCCTGCTTGCCGGGCCCTAGTTTGCAATAGACCATTTGCTGTCTTACCCAAGCATCAAGGAGAATGCAGGGATTGGTGTTCCACGCGCCACACGCGCACGCCTTCCCGTATAGAAGATTCTATGTAAATAACCAAAATAAAGCGTTGACGAACGCGCGTGCGAGATACAATTTGTTTTAGGTTTTTGCTTTGGAAAATTTACTACTGCTGAGGCCAGCACGTGCGGCGCGTGGAACACCAATCCCTGCATTCTCCTTGATGCTTGGGTAATATAGCAATAGGTCTATTGCATACGGAAGACTAGAGAATTTTTTTTATTATTATGAAGACTTGTTTTTTAACGTGAAAAAAATAGTGTTTGTGCACCTTTATTGGAGTTATAAAGCACGTGAAGACGTCTCGCTCGGCAATTATAATAACGCGAGCAGAGTTGGAATCGCTCGGGCGTAAAGACAAGCGTTCTCCGATTCCGCTAAACACAAACAATAAAAACCAAAACAAAAAACAGTGTAGTTTTGAATATTTTGGGACATCGGCATGCACTGCAAAAATATATTTTGTTTGCCCGTTTATTGCAGCAAGAGCTGAGAGCAGGCACACGATAGAATATTGCACCTGCGTGTAAATAGACTTTCGTAGGCAAGGACTGCGCTGCTAGCGGGAGCTCGTCCGTCGCTTTGAGCATTGGGAACGCGCCCGCAAATCTCGCAATTCATAGCGTACGCTCTGCTAATACTTTTTAGTACCTTGAACTAAGTGCATTTGCAGGCTCGGCATCACTCGAGTTAGTCAAATACTTATAAGACACCACAACGCGTGCGAAACCAGGACTTTTCGGTAATTTTTAGCATTGCCGATCGTTTTGCCAAAATAGCAGCTTGTTTACTTCGTACACATTCTATAAATATCGAATGCTGAGAGCATTCGATCTTCAATCTTTTTATAAATGACATAGTGAACTTAGATAATAGCGTCAACTACATAAAATATAATGGGAAGGAGCTGAGCTAGTTGGTTGTACATACTTAGATTGTGGAAACCAGCTGAACTCACAGAAAAACGTGTTAGGAGAGAAAGGAGAAAAGACGTCCGTACGCTGTACGTCCAGCGTACGGACGTCTTTTCTCCTCTCTCCTAACACGTTTTTCTGTAAGTTCAGCTGGTTTCCACAATCTAAGTACATAATATACGCAGATGATACAAGTTTGTTTTTCTCTGGAACTAGCACTGACGTCATAATAGGAAGAGCTAATCAATTCTTGCAGAGTCTAAACGTTTGGACCATCGAAAATTCATTAACAATAAATGTATGCAAAAATCTAAGGCAATTATTTTCCGCGCAAAAAATACAAGCTGCACCAGCAGCCTGCCGGGAGGGCTCTCTTTTGCCTCACGAGATGTGGAAATTGTAAAAAATGCTAAGGTGCTTGGCGTAACTTTTAATGAACATATGCTGTGGGATGAGACAGTGCAGGACACAACCATAAAACCCTCAAAGGTTGTAGGCGTTTTATATAAACACCGTAATATCTTGCCATCCTCGATAATGCTGCTTATATATCACGCCCTGTTCTGCTCATATTTCGATTATTGTTTCCTGGTTTGGGGTACCACTACGAAAACGAACGTTCAGAGACTTTTTATAATGCAAATGAGGGCAATACGAATAATATGTAATGTAGCGTATGATCACTCCACGAAATCTTTGTTTAAAAAGCTTGACACGTTAAAAATCACGAATTACTATAGTTACAAGCTTTTGATGTCGTATAACAGATCATTAAACAACCCTGTTAGCGTTTTTAATTCAGTCTCAGGTTTGGAGTCGCGGGACGCAACATACAGCACTCGTCATTCTCGAAACTGGGCCGCACCGCGCTCTAGAACCACTTATGGTGACCAGAGACTGTCTTTTACTCTCCCAAGAATTTTAAACAACCTTGAAGCACAGGGAATTTCCGTGGCAAACACAAGCAAAAAGGAAATTCGTGACCTATTTGAGTGATCTATTGAATAGGTGTTGTCATGTTTTGAAGGTGCAGAGGCAGTTGCGTATATATTTTTGAAAGTCAATGTGCATTGTAGTGTGCTCATTACTAAACTCTCGGAGCAAGCGTGTGCTACTCTGAATCTGCATATAATTGACACCACTGTCCTGTGTAAGCACTAGATTACCGGTCTTTATATATGAATTACATTGTTCTTTCACTCATATGTTGTGTTTCTTCTGCGGATGTAAAGGGGAGGTGGGGGCTTCGTCAAGAAGCTACATGCTGCTTTTTTCCCTGCCTTCCCCTCTCAGATGGAGAGGAAATAAAATTGATTGATTGATTGATTTACTGTGCACATGCGACGTCTACTATTTATGCGCGCGAAAAAGGAGGGAAAGGTAAAATAAAAAAATAAAAAAATAGCGCGTGCTTGGTTGCTTTGCCAGCGCGTTTCTCAGTTATTCCATTTATTAGCAAGGCCCTTTTTCATCCTTACTCTGTTTCGAGATAATGTTTTGACGTTCTCACGCGCAAGGTACACCCTTCGAGTTCACCCTCAAAGCGTATAAGCTTTGCCGCAAACCCGCGGGCGTACCTTACTGCGTGAGTTACAAATGAGGACAGAGAGATCCTCCAGCAAAGCCTTCGAAAGACAAGAGCAATTTTTTTATTGTCAATAAATGAAGTTTTATTAATCACAGAAAGCAAATCACATACAAAGGTAAAGAAAAGAAAATATTTATTGCTACAAAGCAACATGTTGCACGTTTGTCACCATCTAGATTAGTCTCCTTTTCAAGAAACACTCCTGTTCAACTACAAAGACATCCGTAACAAAACAGCTACTGCACGTTTCTCACCATGCACAACCTCCTACACAAAAAAAAAAAAGAAAAATCCAAAAGTACAGCAAATTTATTCTTTTTGTCCAGAATGTCGTCACAGATCATACAGTTTTGCTATGGCTGAGGATCCGAAACAACCGTTTCTTCGATCACACAAACCTATAAAAAAACAGCGGTACATCACGTGCTGAGCTAAAAATTTTGAATTAAAGTAAAACCAGGTCACTCAACTAGCCTGATTTGTAGAAAAAAAATTAAGTGTGTCTTATTGACAGCAAGCCAAGCTATGTATACTATGCTCTAAAGCCTATGCTCCAGGCTTTAATGAAATAAGCGCAACACAACAGCTCATAATAAATCAAAGATGTCTTACCACAAAAGGTTCTCTTTGTCCTATTTTTTAACTTTTTTTTTGTGGGGGGGGGGGGAGGTTTTTTCTAATTTGGAAGAGGTCGGTGTGAAAAAATGAAAGGAACTGCATATGGCTTAACTTTGTTGAGGCCAGTCTTTTCCAAGATCACTGGCTCAAACTGATCGTTCGTGAAGTGATCCCGAAAAATAAATGCAGCATTGCATTTTTTTAGTTGCCATTTGTGAAGCACCGATCGCGGAAATATGTTGCACAAACAAAAGCGCGAGTTGCTCGATCGTTGGTGACTCTCCTTTCACTGACGCAATATGCTCGCGGTAACACTACAACCCTCTTTATTTTAGTGGCACCCCAGTTTCTCACGCATCGTTCTCAACTCGGCCGACTCAATGCAAGCGAGCTAAGAGCGAGCAAGTCAGTTTCTATGATCAAGTACGCGCGAAAAGTCGTGTCAAAGTTCTTCATGCCGGTAATTTAGTTCCGTGTTTGCCTCGTCTCATGATTGTACAGGTGATCTTCATCGGCGAGACCGAAAAAGACGGGTAGTGCGATTCAGAGTTTTACAATGACTTCGCGAAAGCTCCCTCGGAGGCAGTCGAAACTTTTCCGACCGATCCGGTTGAGCCATTGTCTTTGTCGCTGAAGAATTTCTTTTCTCGTTGGGACGGCAAAAAGCTTATTCCCTTTCGCAATGCTGTTTGTGCAATCCACAGCGTAGCATGGCATCGCGTTACCGCCAAGATCGAAATAAAAAAACAAAAAATACGGCCGGGCTGTAAGCAACGGAGCCACCGCTACGCCTCGCCCGCGATGGCGTTGGTTTCTAGCAGACGGCCGAATCGCGCGGGATCATGGGAAGGCAACGGTCACGTGTCGCGCCCGATCCAATTGAAGCGAGAGGAAAGAGTAATGATGAAAATAATCCCTGGAGAAGGGGAACAAGAGTACTTTTGAGAGGGAAAGGGCATGGGCGAAGAGAAATTTCTCTTTCCCAATTCAGACAATGGTTTGCGCTTAATTAGGTCTATTGGGTGCGGGACGCCCGGTAAGAGGGGTAGGCCTGGGAAGTGCGGGAAAGGATCCCTTGACCTCTTCCCACGTCTGTTAGCTTCTTAGAAGGTCGCTCGTTAGAAAATTCGCATCTCCGCGGACGCCTCTCGGTGCACCTCTTGGGCCACTGTGAGATTCTTGGACTGCCGAGATGCCTGGCCTTCTTCCCATTTTGGCCCATTCGGGGAGGTTGGCATTGAGACGGCGGTTTCAGACCAACTGCCGCACAGCACCTATTTTTTAACCGAACGGAGAAGATTCTAAGAGAGCAGGGCAAAAGCCTCTGGGAGGGTCTCGTTCAAGCACTCACAAGAGCTAAGGCTCGTGAGCTGTCCACGTGGCTTACTTATGACGATGCTAGCCCGGGGGATCCAGAGGACTCTCCAGTAAGGGTTTCAAAGCGAAGTAGTCCTAAGGAGACAGGGAAAGGGGTAGAAAGCGAGAAAAACCCCGTGTTAGACGGAAATCCTCTGCGAGCAGCTGACGGAGACAAATGGTCTGATATTGGCACCAGCCTCAAAAAGTGTCGAACAGCTTGTCTCCCTAACAAAGGAAGCTCTCATCGAAGAGCAAAGGGCCGACCTGGAAAACTTGCTAGAAGGGCGTGGCTCAAAAAAAACAAAAAACGTCACCTTTACTATCCGTGAGGGCGTGCTGTACTGGCAGTACAAGGACAGGTCGGGTCGAACGTTAGACCAGCTTGTGGTTCCAGAGAAGTATCGACCAGACGTGCTGCATCTGTGTCATAAAGCAAGTTAATCCGGCACCTAAAAAAAAAATATGCAACAACAACAACAAGAGATAGGTTTCTTTGGAGTTTTATTGGCCAGGATGTTTTCGAGACGCAGAGGCTCAGGTTCGGGCATGCGACGTGTGCCAGAGGGGAAAACCCCAACGAAAAATGTAAAGTGCCCTTGAGACTAATGCCCTTGATATCCGAACCATTCAAACGGATAGGCATAGACGTAGCGTGTCCTCTTCCCGTGACCAAGGCTGGCTACGCATTAACGGCCATATGCGCGGCTACCAAGTTCCCGGGGGGGGGGGCGGTTACAATGAAGGAACAGAGTTTGATGGAGGTGGTGAACGCGCTCCTGTCAGTTTTTACTCGGGTAGGATTTCTCCAAGAAATTTAGTGGAACCGAGGGAGCGTTTTTACCAGCGGCTTAACTATCGGTTTCCTGGAAAAGTGTGGGATCGAGCTGATACACAGTTCTGTCTATTCACCCCCAGTTATAGCATCGAACGTTGTCACTCAGTCATGAAGCGTGTCTTGAGAGCGTTGACTCATGAGAGCAAAAGCGAGTGGGACACCAGCCATCCGGCGATGTTATTCGTCGCTTGGTTGCTTATGAGGCAACAGCTTTCAATCCTGCAGAACTATAGTCTATGGACGTTGTCTACGTTCGCCGTTGCGGCTGCTCCGCGAGACGTGGGAAACTCAAGGCCCAGATTCGGGCGTGGTGGAGAACGTCGCTGGAGAGATTCCGGAGCTCGAAGGAAATCGCGGAGCTTAACATGCGTGAGGCCCAGATTAGATATTTGCGTTATTACGACAGAAATGCCCGTCTTCGAGAGTAAAACGAGGGCGACCAAGTCTTGATGCTTTGCCCTTTGTGCCAAAACAAGCTGCAAGTACAGTGGGAAGGACCCTTCAGGGTCGCTCAGCAACTATCAGAAACAAACTACGCAATCGAAAAAAGAGGCAAGAAAAAATATTCAGATTTACCACTGCAATCTGATGAAGCTCTACGTGATCCAAACCGAAGTGACGAACCTAAGTTTAAACGTACCAGAGGAAATGCAGACCGATATTCCGCTCCTCTATGGGAGGCCGGAACGCCAATCGGGGCGTAGGAAGTAATGGCACAGGCGGTTCATTCTGAGGACTTCTCTGTATCACAGCTGGTTGAGTTAAAAGAACGTCTTCAAAAGTACGAGACTTTGTTCACTGTGTCCCCAGGCCTAACTTCCTGGCCACGCCTGACATTAAACTCACGTCAAACGTCGCGGTGCGTTCTCGTTCTTATCGCATGTCGCCCAGGCTGCGAGTCATCTTCAAAGAGGAGGTTGAGCGTATGCGGGCGTAATCGTTCCCTGTGAAAGCGATTACTTATCTCCGATGATTATCGTTGAGTCAGGTGTGAAGGACGCGTGTACGGACTATCGGAAAGTGAATGCAGTCACCCGGGTGAGATTTGTTACTTCGATCGATCTGGTCCGGGGAGGGCCAGCCATTACGCGGCATTCGTAACCCCCGTGGGTACGTTCCGCTCGTCGGTCTTGAGTTTCGGCCTCAAAAACGCCCCATTCTGTTTCTCAAGAATAATGGACACGATTTTTCGAGGCCCAGAGAACTAAGCTCCACCGTATCTGGATGACATCGCCACTTTTTCGTCGTCCTGGACGGATCACATGAGTCACCTTACTGACGTGTTCGATAGGGTGAGGAGCGCGCGGTGCGGACGGTGAGGCCCAGTAAGTGTCGATTGGCCAGAGGAGAGGTCAGGTACCTCGGCATATCGTAGGGCAGGGAAGCTCAAAGTCGAGGCTTTTTTGGAGTTTCCCGAGCCGAGGCGAAAAACTGGGATACAACCAGTGGCGTACCAACTTGTTTTTGAGTGGGGGGCAAACCAGACCCCCCCCCCCCCCCCCCCCGGGTCGCACATTTTTACTAATGATGGGCCGAACTTTTGCAGAATCGAAAATTCGGCGCCGAAGTTTGGGATTCGGCGGAGTTTGCCGAACTTTTCTAAAGATTCGGCAAAGATACGGCAAAAATACACTGTTACCAGACTTAACGTTCATATTTAGTTCTTTCTGACAAAAAAAAAGGTTTTGTTTTATGTCTTAACTTAAATACAACATGTAGTGCCTATTGACACAGTTATTACTAAATAATAAGGTGATATTCTACAAGATAGTTGTTTCGGTGTCGCTTTTGGTGTTTACTGGCAATTTTAGTGTCTGCTTGCAGAAAGTGGCGTGACAACGAGGTTGGGTAGTAGCCGGCGCAGTCGCGAATCACGCTACGAGAGTTTTCATTTTGAGGCTTCCTCAGCGCACGCCTGCAAGTGTGTTTACATTGTTAAAATAAAGGCAATACACTGCGTTTTTACTTTCTCTCCGAGTCACCATTTCGTGCGTGAAAAGCGAATGCAACGGTTGCTGAGCCTTCACCAGAAGAGGTAACAATATTGTAAATATGCATGTTTTTTTCGATTTGAGTCGCTTGACGTCAGCTTTGCGATGAAAGTGTGCGTCCCATATTTGCAACGTCTCGCTTTTAACCTTTAAAATGCCGGTTTCTGATGTTAGGACACACACGGACGTTTAGAAAGATGGGAAGAGTTAGGAATGTCGGATGTGCAACGTCGAGCATGTATAGTTCTGTGTTTGGTTTTATGCAGATACATGAAAATCGCGAAATAACGCGAACTAAAAAGCAATATTATTTTGTTTTGGCACAAACTACTTGTGAGCCGAAAACAGGATTGTTTTAATCATAATATTAAGAATAATAATCATATTAATAGTAATAATAATAATAATAATAATTTTATTTGCACGTACTGGAAGGGGCCCATGTGGTGGTGTGCGGGGCTAGGCAGATAGGTGAAAACCCTTACGCAGATTAACACACACTACAGCGCACTACTGCAAAAGTACACTCACTCCTTACACACGAAAAAGAAAGGAAAAATTCAAACGAACCGCGCTGACTGACAACTCGTTTTTATATACTTTGTCTTCTTTACGTCTGGAACTACCGAATTTCCCGAATCACGCGCACCAATCTCCTAGACGCCTAGAAAATGGTTTTCTTTTTCTGTCAGGTTCAAAGATGGTGTACTGATACAGTTTTCATAATTCCTGACGATGTGTTCGGCTTCAATAATTTCTCTCGTTAATTGATTACTGTGCCTACCTAAAATTGTACAAGATGGCAGGTGAACCTCGCACCCACAATCACGGCAGTGTATGCCCAGCTGGCCAGAGTTAGCTCTGGTGCTATTGTTTTTGTGTTCACGGAGCCTATCATTAAGGCATTGTCCAGTCTGCCCTATGTACATTTTCCCGCACGAAAGGGGAAATGAATACACCACCTCCTCTGCGCACTCGACGAAGCTGTTCTGATGTTTCTTGGTACAGCTTACGGTTCGGTGGGAATATGGTGAGTTAACTTGTTTGCACAGGTTGGCAAGCTGATTAGGAGCAGAGAAGACGACGTCGATGTGTAACTTATTAGCGATCTTTTGATGTCATGAGAGAACCTGTGTATGTAGGGAAGAACGACTGGTCTCGTGGTTCTATCTCTGGCTCTTGGTGTGACAGACGTTCCTTTATTTTTGGTTTTCAGGATGCTCTCTGCAATCGATGTTAATAAAGAGATGGGATATCCGGCAGATGTTAATCTTGAAATTTGCGCATCAAAGCTTACTGAAATGGAGTGCTCGCAAGATTTTTGAAGAGAGTTGTCTAGACATAATTTTACGATTCCTCTTTTTACCAGCTTAGAATGTGCTGAATTGAAAGGAAGAATCGGTTTTTTACCGCTTGGCTCATATGTCACTGAAATGGAGTGCTCGCAAGAGTTTTGAAGAGAGTTGTTTAGACATAATTTTACGATTCCTCTTTTTACCAGCTTAGAATGTGCTGAATTGAAAGGAATAATCGGTTTTTTACCCCTTGGCTCATATGTCACTGAAATGGAGTGCTCGCAAGATTTTTGAAGAAAGTTGTTTAGACATAATTTTACGATTCCTCTTTTTACCAGCTTAGAATGTGCTGAATTGAAAGGAATAATCGGTTTTTTACCCCTTGGCTCATATGTCACTGAAATGGAGTGCTCTCAAGATTTTTGAAGAGAGTTGTTTAGACCTAATTTTACGATTCCTCTTTTTACCAGCTTAGAATGTGCTGAATTGAAAGGAAGAATCGGTTTGTTACCCCTTGGCTCATATGTCACTGAAATGGAGTGCTCGCAAGATTTTTGAAGAGAGTTGTTTAGACATAATTTACTGAAATGGAGTGCTCTTGAGAGCACTTCATTTCAGTGACATAAGAGCCAAATATATAAAAAAACGATTCTTCCTTTCAATTCTGCACATTCTAGCTGGTAAAAAGAGGAATCGTATAATTAAGTCTAAACAACTCTCTTCAAAAATCTTGCGAGCACTCCATTTCAGTAAGCTTTGATGCGCAAATTTCAAGATTAACATCTGCCGGATATCCCATCTCTTTATTAACATCGATTGCAGAGAGCATCCTGAAAACCAAAAATAAAGGAACGTCTGTCACACCAAGAGCCAGAGATAGAACCACGAGACCAGTCGTTCTTCCCTACATATACAGGTTCTCTCATGGCATCAAAAAATCGCTATACTCCGTTTCACCTTATGTTGTACCGCAGCGAAGGCTAGAAGCGCGAGCTCATGGCGTTGACAGCTGCTCCTGCTGCACGAGAGCTTGTGCTGCCGAGATGTGCCCTAGAGCAAAGAGCTCGCGCTTGTAGCCTTTACTGCGGTACATCATAAGGTGAAACAGAGTATAATAAGTTACAAATCGACGTCGTCTTCTCTGCTCCTAAGCAGCTTGCCAACCTGTGCAAACAAGTTAACTCACCATATTCCCACCGAACAGTAAGCTGTACCAAGAAACATCAGAACAGCTTCGTCCAGTGCGCAGAGGAAGTAGTGTATTCATTTCCCCTTTCGTGCAGGCAAAAAGTACATAGGACAGACGGGACGATGCCTTAATGATAGGCTCCGTGAACACAAAAACAATAGCACCAGAGCTAACTCTGACCACCTGGGCATACACTGCCGTGATTGTGGGTGCGAGGTTCACCAGCCATCTTGTACAATTTTAGGTAGGCACAGTAATCAATTACCGAGAGAAATTATTGACGCCGAACACATCGTCAGGAATTATGAAAACTGTATCAGTACACCATCTTTGAACCTGACAGAAAAAGAAAAACATTTTATAGGCGTCTAGGAGATTGGTGCGCGTGATTCGGGAAATTCGGTAGTTCCAGACGTAGAAGAAGACAAAGTATATAAAAACGAGTTGTCAGTCAGCGCGGTTCGTTTGAATTGTTCCTTTCTTTTTTGTGTGTAAGGAGTGAGTGTACTTTTGCAGTAGTGCGCTGTAGTGTGTATATTAATATGAGCAACCAACTCGCCCAAGCTGCTACCTTCCGCAGAGCGCCTGCAAGCCCTCCTGCCAGCCCGCCACCACATGTGAAAAAAAACAAAAACAACAACAGACATTTATATGTACAGAATATACACACTACAGAAAGTACACAAAAAGGAAAGAAAAGAAGGGGGAAAACATGTATCACATTATGACGAGGATGCCAGTTGCATCCCATACATCCCTGTCCAGCTCTCGTGACTCTGCCTGTTTGACAGCAGTGGGCTGGGCACACTGAGCGTAATTGTCAGTTGTCAGTCAATGTTTCAACTACCTCGTTGCATCAATGGAAAGGTCAAATTAAAATCACGTTATGCAGAATGTACCGCACCATTTGTCACTTGCGCAGTGGACTGCGTAAATTACTGGTCGATCTTCTGTTCTTGAGGCAGAGAATATTGAAAATAACCACACTTGCAAATGCTCACAAACGCACAGTTACCGTGTTGCTTATTCCGCACCTCGCCGTAACCGCTGGTTGTACTAAACTGTACGATGGTAACAGCCCGACTGCTCGGCGTCCATTTGCAATCCATGGCCCCGTCGCGTTCGCGCGCGTGCTGAGACATTTGCCGAATTTTTGCTGAATCTTTGCCAAACTTTCCTTCAAAATTTCGGCATGTGCCGAACTTTGCCGTATCTGAAGTTCGGCAGATTCGGCCCATCACTAATTTTTATGGCGCAGACGATTGACCCCCTAGCAACGACGCTCACGCCGGATTGGCTGCTCGGCAACGCGCGGTAACTTAAATTTCGGATTCGGACGGCGCATGTACACTCGAAGCGCGTTAACCCACCCCGCCTGCGTTCACGCCGCTTCGCGGCGGCAGTATGCGGCTACTAATTACAGAACTATTAATCCACTTAGCGCCCCCCCCCCCTCCCGCCCGCCCGCCTCGTACACGCCGATTTGCGGCGTCCAGCCGGCAACCCAAGCCCCGCTGTCCTACATGAATCTCCATAAATAGAGTTCCATACCATTTAGTTCAGCGAAGTTTCGTCGACAACATTCGTTTTTTTCAGTGGTAATCGTAAAAAAGAAATGTCGTAAATATCGCCAAATGCCTCGACAAAACAAAATGTTCGAGAAAAAAAATAGAAGAAGTAAGCCCACACCGTGAATCGAACCCGGGTCCGCTACGTATGAGGCAGATATCTTACCACTAAAGTATACGCTACCGCTTCGGAAACTCGCGTTGTACCGCTGCCTATTGACGGCAGCGCCTATCTCCACGTACCATCCAATCCGGCGTGAGCGCCGTTGCTGGGGTGTGTATCGCCTGCGCGTTAACAGTATGCCCCCGCGGGTCGGGGGCGGTGCCCTTGGTATTCCTTGGGCGCCGCCGGCCAGTGTTTGCCCTGCCCAGTGGCGGCTGTTTCAGGGGGGCAAAACACATGCCTTGCCCCCCACTCTGAGAACTGGGGGGCAAGCGCCCCCCTTGCCCCCCGGTTGGTACGCCCATGGATACAACCCTTCTCGAGATTGATGGGGTACTCGCAGCGCTATATCCCGCAGTACCCTGAAAAGGCCAGTCCCCTTACGGATGAGCTCCGAAAGACAGAACCCGACAGGATTCGTTGGGATGAAACGAAAGAGCAGGCGTTTCGGGAGTTGAAAGACGCCCTGTGTAGCTCCCCTGTACTCCGGGCCCCTTATTATAGTCGTTCTTTTATTGTCCAGTGCGACGCTAGTAATCGTGGTTTAGGAGTTATTTTGTGTCAGGAGGACGATCAGGTACAGGAACACCCCGTGTTGTACGCGAGCAGGAAGCTCAGCGCCCGAGAGGAGGCCTAGAGTGCCTCTGAAAGGGTGTGCGCGTACCTAATTTGGTACTCCCAAAAGCTCTCCTGCTACCTCTAAGGGAGTCCGTTTGTCTTAGTCTCCGACCATTGCCCCTTGTCACGGTTTACCCAGATGTCGGCAAAGAATGCTCGACTTTTGCGGTGGAGCTTGGCTCTGCAACAGCTAACCTTCGCCGTAAAATACAAGAGAGCGGCAAACTAATGTAGATGGACTTAGTAGGTCGTTTTGAGATTCTTCTGCTGGATTGTGCCTTAACAGGTAGGCAAATTTTACGATATCTTCGAATTATTTAGCTTAGTTATTATAGTGTCGAAACATGACGACAGCTCTGTTTGCGGTAACGATAGCACCGTGTCTGGCATTTTCTTGGCTATGACTGGCTGTAATTCGATAAGTGAATTTTGTGATTGCGGGCCTGGTGATTGGGGAGAGGGTGGCGTCGCTTGCTGGACTTGTGTGTTGAGACCCACAGGCGTCCGAGCCCACAGACAAGCATCCGCGGCGGAGAAAAGGTGCTAACCAGCGACCTTCCAAAAGGCCAGCCGACGTGGAAAGAAGACCATGCATCTCGGCCTTCCAAAATCTCACAGTAGCCCAAGAGGCACACTGACAGGCGTCCGCGGTGAGGCGAACGTCCCAACGAGCGACTTCTCAAGAAGCCAACAGACGTCCCCTACAAAACTTTTCATCAAGTTTCAATTGAGTTCTAATGTATTCTATAAGAATACATTAGAAACTCAATTGAAACTCATTGATAATTTTTGTAAGGGGTGGCCAATCCCTACGTGAGGAACGTAGGGAAGAGAGTCCCGTTAAAAGAAGCGGACTTCTTCGGGAATCGTCGTCTTCCGGTTCTGTATTCCACCTTGTATAAACCTAAAGTAAGCCCGTTGTCAGAAGCGCCTTGCTTCCGAGCTCCTTCTGCCTGATGTCCTGATGGGCGCCTGGCTCCAGCAGAGCCCGACTATGGGGACGACCTCGGAGCTGTTAGAGTAGCTAAAAGGATCGTCGGAGGAGTACCCCTGTAACGAGTTCGGCGAAATTGCTTTTAATACACATTTTTGTTATTATGCATTAGAGTGGCCAAGTGGGCGAGTTGGTTGCTTAAATAAATACTTACCATGATATGAAATGTACTAAATATAAAATGTCAAAAGCTTTGTCTTTTTTTAATTCAAAAATTGCAGTTTTATTGGCTTATTTATTTCAACAATATTTTGGTTGAATATACTTTTTGCTTTACCTTGCACGTTGTCAGCTCCTGCCGACGTCAAATATGGAAGGACTTCTGGTCATTCCATGCCCTGTTTGAAGTCTTGAATACAATAAGGGCGATTCCGTACGTCGCAGTGCAAAACAACAGCATTCGTCGCGATGAGACCCGTCGGAAAAGAGGCAGACTAACCTTGGAATTAGTTGAATCATCATAAAGATACCATGTAATAAGAAACTCCGTCGGAGATTCTTATTGCCCGTCCGTTCTGGGCGAAAGCCAGAAGGGTGAGGGACGAGACTGGCGTGAAAGCAGCTGCATGGTACGCTCAAAGAGCAAAATATATTCGAACCCACGCCCCCGAAGAGACTGGTGCCTAAACCAGCGCCTTAGACCGCTCGGCCACGCTACCGACGAGGGTGGTATAAAAGTACGATGCAGCAGTGAAAGTACTTTCGTACGAGTTCAAAGGCAAAACTTGTGGCAGCGGTGGGATTCGAACCCACGCCCCCGAAGAGACTGGTGCCTTAAACCAGCGCCTTAGACCGCTCGGCCACGCTACCGACGAGGATGGTATAAAAGTACGGTGCTGCACTGAAAGTACTTTTGTAACGAGCTCAAAGGCAAAACATATGGCAGCGGTGGGATTCGAACCCACGCCTCCGAAGAGACTGGTGCCTTAAACCAGCGCCTTAGACCGCTCGGCCACGCTACCGATGAGGATGATACAAAAGTACGGTGCTGCGGTAAAAGTACATTAGTAACGAGTTCAAAGCAAAACATATGGCAGCGGTGGGATTCGAACCCACGCCTCTGAAGAGACTGGTGCCTAAAACCAGCGCCTTAGACCACTCGGCCACGCTACCGACGACGCTGGGATAAAGGTGCGGTTCTCCGGTGAAAGCACATTCGTAATGAGTTCAAAGGCAAACATATGGCAGCGGTGGGATTCGAACCCACGCCTCCGAAGAAGACTGGTGCCTAAAACCAGCGCCTTAGACCACACGGCCACGCTACCGACGAGGATGGTATAAAAGTATGGTTCTGCGGTGAAAGTACATTCGTAACGAGCTCAAGGGCAAAACATATGGAAACTGGTGCCTTATAGGGATATTTCAACAAAATTTGAAATATACCTGTCGTGTTCAAAAATAGGTTGAATGTGATCTACAATATCCGTAAATGACAATCGCACGTTTGTATTTTGAGCCTAGTGGCTGTATTTTTCGTTATAAACGGCCCACTCTGGCAAGCACTCGGAGAACAGCCAGCGGAGAGCATGTGACACCCAACGCAATCGTGACGTAGTTCGTCTCGGGACGAGCAAAGCTGCGGCGAGGCTGACGTCGAGAGGATGGCCTAGTCGTTCCCAGCCACCGAAGCGGCTGCTTTTTATACGAATTTCGAGTTACGGGTTATTCTATAGCGACTTCATGGGACACGCAGAAGGGATTCTCGGGAAGAGGTGAGTTCCTTTTCCCCCTCTTCTCTCGTCGTGGCTGGAGGCGAGACAGTTACCGTCACTAGTAGTCAAGGTTCCTATAGTCGGTGACAGGTTGAGAACGAAGTGGAAACTCCTCCCACCCCTTTCCACTTCAGCGGAGCGAACGGTGGAGAGGAGGTTGCCTCCTCTCCGGCGTTCGCTCGACTAAAGTGGAAAGAGGTGGGAGGAGCTTCCACTTCGTTCTTGACCTGTCACCGACTATAAGCGGGCATTACAAGCGAGGCGTTAAAGACATCCACCAGGTACTCTTTTAAAATTCCTTTTCGTGTCTTTTTTAAGAAGATATTGGTGTGTTCGATGTGATACTTCTCCTTTGTACACACATAGACCAGAAAATGAGCGCCGAAATTTCGTTGTAGTATCCCTTTAAACCAGCGCCTTAAACCGCTCGGCCACGTTACGTTATTATTATTTTTAATTACTTTTATTGGTTTACATAAAATGTACTAGCTTCACGGCTAGGTCATGCGATACATTCCTTGCATCACTTTTCAACACTCACAAATCACTGTATGTTTGAAGCAATGCACATCTAATTTCAATGAAAATCCTGGTGACAGTACATATGCCTTCGAAAAATTCCAGATCTATACAAGGTACAGATTTTGAATTGACCAGCCCGTATGCTTTTAGCAGCGCAACCGCTTACACACTTTCCGCTTAACACGTTGCCTATTCTCTCTTTCTTCTTCCGGTATTTGGTTCACAGCTCTCAGTACTCATTCTGCGGGCTCTTTAAGAAGCAGCCAGGCTGTTTTCAAGCGCGGAGTAGCCTCAACCTTAAGCCTTCTATATATCCACAAGGCGTGTAGCGCCGTATCACTACCAAAGCTTGGAACTCTTGAGAGGTGTCCTGTTCATAATGTAAGATATTTAAGGATGCGCAGCATGGCGCAAACGCAATTTCTAGCACATACCGAAAATCTGCCCAGAAGCAGAAAGTGTTTTTGCAATCTAGGAGAACATGTTGCAGGGTTTTCCTCTCTCCACAAAAACAGCAGTCGGTGTAAGGCATGTAGAAGCCCTTTGCTTTCAGCCACACTTTCACCGGCAACGTTTCGGTGTGGAAATTGAAGAAGAACTGTTTGGTACTTGTGGGCATGCGCAACTTCCTTAGCCTCTTGAGGACGTCCTTTCCCTCGTAGTCACCATACACCCTCCTGTACAACGGTAAATGAAACACGGTGTTCTAGTGCGTCCCATTAGAGTTTCTTTCTAGTTACTTGCAACAGGTATTCCCACGAAAACCTTGCTTCGAAAAAAGATATTGCCTCTGCGATCTCCTTGTAGAACGTCAAGTGTCTCGACTTCTTCGGAATTTCTCCCGCGACAACCACCTAATTGCTTAGGTGTGCGACTCCGTACCGCTTTAGCGCTGTTGCGTGATTCCTTCTTTGCGGTTTCTAAAGAAACCAGAAGCAGCTGCACCATTAGTTTCAAAGCAGCACTGACCAGGCCGAAGCCTCCATTTCCCAAGTTCCAAGAATAGGTTAGTTCGTCGCATCTTTTCCATCGGTCACGCCCAAATAAATGTAAAGAACAGGCGATGAACTTTACTGATGACGCTGTTGCTAACTGGGACTACACGTGCCACGTAAAGCATGCCCCAGAACGGGACAACGTTGCAGACGTGGCTGCGCTTGATTGCGTTTATCTGCCTTTTCCGCCAAGGAAGAAGGGACATTCTCATCGCTTGAAGTTTTGGCACCCATGCCTCGTCAATCGATTTGGGAGACCCCAGCTGTACTCCTAGGTACCTATTCATGCACGGGGACCACTTCAGTCCCAGCAGCAGTTCTGGGTAGCACGGCCAGTTGCCCAGTCATGCTCCTGTGGCCTTCTCAAAGTTGACCTTCGCTCCCGATGCGGCACAGTACTTCTTCCAGTATTTTGAGTACCTTGGGTATTTCACTTTCGTGTGACATTGTGATAGCAACATCATCCGCATAATCTAGCTACTTTGAGGTTCATGTTGGTCATTTGAAGACCTCTTATGTCTCTGTCCGAGCTGAGCGACCGACACAGAACGTTTTAGATAAAGGGAAAAAAGTTAAGGGGACAAAGGGCACCCTTGTCTCACCGATGCTTCTACTGCAGTTTTGTTTGGTTTTGCCCCATTTGTCAAAAGTTGAGTTGAAATATTCGTGTAGCATATCCGGACCCACTCCCAAGGTATGCACCGGGACCCACAAAGTCAAGCAGTCCAAAGAGAAACTCATGATTTACACTATCGAACGCTCGACGTAAGCTTTCAACCTGAAGAACCGCAAGTGGTGCGTCTGGCTGGGCCGAAAATTCACAAGCCGTCCGAGTCGTATATGCAGGTTATCTGCGATTGACCTCCCCTTCAAGCCGTAGGTCTGCTGAGCCCCGATAACCTCTCAGAGCCCTATCTCTAGTCTCTTTGCAAGAATTCGCGCCAGGATTTTATAATCCGTGCATAAAATTTTAGAGCGCAGCTCTTAGGCGCCCGTTTCCGGCTTGAGCGGCGTCGCCGTCGCCGTCGGCGCGTCGGCGTAACCTCAAGGTCATTCCAAGGTCACGTGACCCTCAAGGTCATCTCAAGGTCACGTGACCTTGGGGGTCACCCTTGGGGTCACGTGACCCCCAGGTCACGTGATACCCAGGTCACGTGACCTTGGAATGACCTTCATCCCAAGGTCACGTGACCCCAAGGTCACGTGGCTCCCAGGTCACGTGGTCCCCCAGGTCACGTGGTCGCCCAGGTCACGTGACCCCTGGTCACGTGACCCTTCGAGGTCACGTGATGACGATGCGGATGCCGATGACGTCATCAGTGACGTCACTGATGACGTCATCGGCATCCGCATCGTCATCGTCATCATCACTGATGACGTCATCAGTGACGTCACTGATGACGTCATCGGCATCCCCATCGTCATCGTCATCATCATTGATGACGTCATCAGTGACGTCACGTGACCCCCCCCCTCCCCGTACCCTCCCCTCCTCCTCCTCAAGAGCTGCGCTCTAATTCGGCGTTACAGGGAGTTGTAAACGGCTTTCACTTTTTTATACGTCGATAGCTGCACACTGTTGGAGTTTCTTCAGCTGCGTGAGCTTTAGGAATGAGCACTGTCAAGGCTTTTCGCATACTTGGCGGTAGCAGATTGAGCTTCTTGATATCCCGAAAAGCCCTCTGAAGTAGCGGACCTAGCTGCTCCGAAAACTTTTTGTAAAAGCCACTGCCAATCCCGTCTGGCCCCGGAGACTTGTTCGATGGCCTATCTGCTAGTTCTTTTGCTATTTCTCTTTCAGTAATTTCGAAATTCATCATTTTCCAGAGTTCTTTCTTTATTTTTGGAACATGACTAAGGAGGGCGTTGAGGTGCGATGTCTGCGTTTGTATTTTTCCGAACAGAGTATTGTACTCTCCGTGAAAGGTGTCTTGTATTTCCTGCTGGGAATCCACACACCTGCCGTACTTATCTGCAATTTTCGGAATTGTGTTTTCACAACCTCGTTGCGTTTGAAACACTTGAAACATTTTTGATGGTTGTACCTCCCTCTCGAGAATTTTCACTCGTGACCTTACCATCGCACCTCTATATCACTCTTCCAGAAGCGAAAGAAGCTTTTTCTTCATACTTTTAATGTCCCAGGAACTTACCCTGAAAGGCCTCGTTCGCCTTAATCGCTGTTACTAGGGTAAGTTCGTAATCAGTTCTTGCTTTTTCGTTTGTCTTTCTTTACTTTTGTGTTCGCGGTACGCTATCGTGGCATCCTTGACCTGCTGCTTTAAGATTCCCAAGAAACTGCATCAAATACAGGGGCTTGCTGCTCCTTGCACAATCTTAAAAGCTTGTTGATCTGCAAGCTCGTTATCTTTCAGAATGCCCTCATTCATTTTCCTGTGTGCCTTTGCTTTCTTTTGGTTGGGGCGTGATCCATCCGCAACGTTTAGTAAAAACAAAACCAAAGCATGGTCAGAAAACTCGACGGGATTCACTGCATACCACGGACGAGCAAAATTGAACACATTTGATATGTAAATTCGATCTAAACGCGCTTGCGAGTCACCCTGCCAATGCCTATACCAGAGTGCGCGTTATATGTACCATCTCCGCAGCATCGATTAGATTGTGCTCTTTTGGCAAGTCGCGCAAAGCATCCGCGCTAGCGTCAGCAAGCTCACTTCGCGGCAGTCTGTCGTTAGCGCTGAGAACAGAGTTGAAGTTGCCGCATTACGAAATGCGTGCAGACGTGTCAAGCACCTGATTTAAAGAGATAAAAAAATTATTTCTATTGCTTTCGTTATTCGGAGCGTAGAGGCAAACCAACCTTATCATGGCTTTCGAGACTAAACAATCAACGAAACTTATCCCACCATCCGGGTCGTACCCGATATCGGGGAAAATCTCCACAAGTGACTTCCGAAGTGTAAATTGGTCCAGCTGGAACCAGCTGGGAATGAATTATGAAACTGGAAACTACTTCCAGCTGGAAAAAATTCCAGCTGGAAGCAGCTTCATTTCCAGCTGGAAATGGAACTGTTTCCAACTGGAAATGGAACTGTTTCCAACTGGAAAGAGAACTGTTTCCAACTGGAAATGAAGTTGTTTCCAACTGGAAATGGAGTTGTTCCAGATGGAATTAGTGCAGGTTCCAGCTGGAAAGGGAGCTAGTTCTAGCTGGAAACTCGGACATTTTCAGCAGAAATATCTAGAAGTATTTATCAATTATATTTTAGTATGAGCTACAACCAATAAAGTGATTCCCAGTTTAATGTGAATTAACTACTTCAAAACCACATTGGCATTGCACCTAAAATTAATTGTCACACAATTCAGTGTTGCATAACCAAACTCAAAATATGCACTCAAGGCATTCTGTATTCCCTTATGTTTATTGCACATCCCTTCAGTGTTCAGTGCACTAGTAGGAATCCTTGAGGTCCCTCCTGAGGTCCTGGTTCTTCTCTCCCAGGATTTATGGGACGTCCATGGTAGAGGCGTGAAACCGCTACAGATTTGGTTTCTCCCTACCACTCAAGCGTGGCTGCAAAAACACAATTTTAGTAAATCAAGTTTTACACTAAATAAAATCCCAGCTGGAAATAGTGTTTACAAAAAATACACCTACCACACACAATCTCGACCTTTTCTGGGGTAAGCTGCTTTCTGCCGGTCTGACCTGATGCCCTCTTGGTAGGTTCGCAGTTACCACTAACGCAACTCTGCATGAGGGTGTCACTTCTCGAGACTGCCACACCAGCATCTTTGAAAGCAATCCGAGCTCCCTTGTTCAACTTTATTTTTTTATTTGTTCCCGTGATGTAATCACTCTGTCTTTCAGGTGGAACTGAAAAGTGTTAGAGGAAATAGGAAAGAGCAGGCAGTTATTTCCAACTGTAGAAAGACTACTTCAATCCTTTAATATTTTGACAGTTCGCTCACACTTTCCTATCAGTGTCATGTGGCAACATACGAGTAGCCCTAACATTTTCAAGACTCGGGCACGAGCTACAATGAAACCTAATTTACCTCACCTGAAATGCTACATGAAAATATTGGAACAATCTTATCAATCAGCAATAGAATTATATGCTCTGTTATTGGCAAAGTCTCAGGCATGTATATTCATTGCTAGATTATAATTTCATGTTCATGCAGACCCAGGTGATGGCATTAATTAAGTGCAAATGTAACCACTTGAATACATGTAGAAAAATAGGACAGAATAAACAGAGTGAAAAACATTTCTGGTAAAGTTCCATTCTAGTGTTGCTTAAACGAATACTTAAAGTGCAAACAATAAACATTAAAACATTATGATGAGGGACACTTCAACTAACAATGAAGAGGCACAAGTTTAGTTTCAGACAGGTTCAGTATTTTATGAACTTTTTGGGATAAAATGTCTGAAGTATGTTGTGAAGTTTGTACAGCATACTTTGTGGGGATTGTGATCCCTCAACATTCTGTCGCGTCAGCGTTTTGGCGCGCCGTGGCGGCCGCGCTGGCGTAGCGAGAGGTGGCGCTGC
Organism: Ixodes ricinus; assembly: GCA_037355805.1. Classification (NCBI taxonomy): domain Eukaryota; kingdom Metazoa; phylum Arthropoda; class Arachnida; order Ixodida; family Ixodidae; genus Ixodes; species Ixodes ricinus. Next base: position 5,332 of record JAZHYW010034703.1, on the reverse strand, counting down.
TTACCACTATGCGTGGCTTCCTCCTCTCCCCCTTTGGGGCGATTTCCATAACGAACCCCCGCAGAAAGGAGATCGACGTGTCGCTCCTTGATTGGCCCCTTCGCCCGCGCTGTTATCTTAAAACCAACGGACAGCGGGATCCTGTCCGCTTCTTCCTGGGATTTCGGCGGCGGCGACAACGGGGAACCGTCCGGTGCACCGGTGAGCGTTTACCCCGTCCTTTGTACCTTTGTGAACGACCGTTCGGCCGTGGACCACCTCCACTCCGACGGCGTTCACCAGCTGGTAGCCGCTGTCTTTGTTATTTGTTTTGTATTGTAAATAAACAGAGTTTATCACCGTTACCAACGTGACTGGTGTCTCATTGCGCTCGACGAGCAGCATGCCACGCGAGTACGAACCCGCTTCGCGGTAGAACGTCTCGCCGCGAACGTGGTACTCCCAAAGGCAGTGGCCCTAAGGAGAACCACAAATTGGCGCCCAACAAAAGGGCTGACGACCAGAATTCCGGTACGTCTGTGTGTGGCGACAGCTGCCGAGTGACGAGTCCTCGCGCAACCAGCGCTTACCGCGGCGATGCAGACCGACTTCTCGGATTTGCTCACCCTGGCGACCGCGGCCGACGCATTTGCGCGGTCCCCACTTCAACGAGAAGGCGAAATGCCAACACTCCAACGAGAAGCGCCCCTCGACGCACCCCTGGAGCCGAGCGTGACTCCGACGCCATCGCGGACGGGCGCCATCACTCCCGGATCTTCCCTGAGCGCACCTGCTCCGCCGCCGGCACAAAGCGAAGCCTACCGGTCTCCCCACGGAGAAACCGCTGCGGCGCCTCATCACACCTTGCTCGAAAACGCGGCACGTGTGATCGAGAGTCTGACACGTGCCTTGCGAACGACAACACTCGCACCACAGACCCAACGACCTCCGATCCGAATTCCCGTCCCGACTTATCGGGGTTACGCGAACAGAGCGAGCGCTACGGACTTCCTTGAGGATTTACGGAAGTACCAACGCGCGATGGGAATGTCCGATCGTGAAATACTGGAGCGCATTCTGCCAATCGCGCTCGTCGACGAAGCAGCCCGCTGGTTCCGACTTGTCGGTGACCAACCCGGAACGCTTGATCAGTTCCGAGAAGCGTTCCGCCGCGAATTCCTTCCCACCGACTACGAGAGAAGGATGCGGCGGGAGCTCGAACAGCGAACCCAGCATCCGGACGAGTCCCTGCTGGAGTTCGTACGAGCCATGCAAGAGCTCTTCGAGCTCGCGGAACCCTCAGCTCCCCATGTAGAGCGAGTGGAACGGGTCATACGCCAAAGCCACCCGACTTTCGCTGCGTATCTCCGAGGCAGCCGTTTCCGCGACCTGAACGAGCTCGCCTCCGAGGCCCGGCGCCTTCAGGGAGACATTCTCGCTGCCCGTGCGTACCGGCCTCCAGCGTCAGCGGCCCTCGAACCGCGCTGCGCGTGGAGCGAGGACACGTCATCCCGAGCACCGAGGCGCTACGATTCCGCAAACTATGCGGAAGATCGGGGCCAAGGCACGTACGCAATCTCAGATCGTGCGCTCGACCCGTACTGGTAGACGAACAAGCCGGCCGACGCCGCAGTTCAGAACCACCGACTCCCCGCCCCAACAAGGCAGCGAGGCAGGAGGAAACGAGGATCCCTCAATCTCAGCGAGCCGATGCACGCTACGACAGAGCCGGCGAAAACCAAAACGCACGGCGGAACCCCCGGCGAGGCGACGACAGAAGATGTTTCCGGTGCAATCGCCCCGGTCATCTCGCTCGCCAGTGCCCGGAGCGAGCCGAACTGGCCGAACACGGAATCGCACCGCGCGGGAAACGAGCAAAGCCACCGGTAAACGGCCCCTGGATGGAGCGACCGGTGGCTAACAACGAATCAGAGGGCCCCATGGCTACTCTTTTACCGACCGCCTACAGAATAGGCTTCCCGACCGGCACGCCGGCCCCGTTCATTTCTGTGACGATCGCCGGCAAGGCATTCAAGGCACTCCTCGACACCGGAGCAAGCGCTTCGCTGTTCGGCGACAGTGTTGACTCACCTCCGACAGAATTCTGTCCGACTCCGAGAATGCAACACTGCCTTTCGCCTCGCCTGCGGAACCGCCCTTTCGGCTGGTACCGCGCGGCTGGTCGCGAGATGGGAGAATCGAGTACGACGACAACGCTTCGTTCACCTCCTGGCCTAACGGTGCCCATTATTTTGGGCAGAGACTTCCTTGCCAAAACAGGCATTGTAATCGACGTCAGCAGCGCAGGCTATCGGGAGGGCACGTTTGCACCCCTGAAACCTTTCTGCGAACCCCGGCCGTACCGCCAACGCCACCATTGGCGCAAGCAACGAACAGCCGAGAGGAAGCAAGGGACTCCCTAAACCGGGCCATTGACCCCAAGAACCGAGTCCAGCGCCGATGGCAGCGAGCGCCGCCCCCATTGGGGAAATGACGCACCCACTGCTCACGCAGTCATGCAGCGTGTCAGGGCGTGAGAAAGCCCGACTGTCGTCGTTGTTGCGCCACTATGACGCAATGTTCACGGACCGACCGGGCTGCACCAACGAAGTGCGACATCGCATTGACACGGGCGACGAACTGCCAAGAAGACAGAACGCGCGACCCGTAAGCTGGCTAAACGAAAAGCCATTGACTGTGCCCTGGACGAAATGATCGACACCGGAGCTGTCCGGCGATCTAACAGCCCCTGGGCATTCCCCGTGGTGTTGGTCCCAAAGAAAGACGGCAGCTCACGTCTTTGCGTGGACTGCCGCCGTCTGAACGACGTCACACGAAAGGACGCTTACCCGCTACCGAGCATCGACTCGATTCTGTTCAACTTGGGCAGTGCGCGGTACTTCACCACCCTGGACGCTAGCCGAGGCTACCTCCAGGTTCGGATGGAGCCAGGTGACGAGGCAAAAACAGCCTTCTGTTGTCACCGTGGGCTTTTCGAATTCACACGAATGCCCTTCGGTCTGTGCGGAGCGCCAATGACGTTCCAGCGACTGATCGACCGAGTACTGGAAGAAGCCAAATGGAAACACGCAATGGCCTATCTCGACGACATCGTCGTCTACTCCAACACCTTTGAAGATCACCTACGTCATCTCAAGGACGTACTCGACCGGCTAAAGGCCGCGGGAATGACCCTGAACCCCGAAAAGGCCGAAATAGCCGAAACTCGCATCGCCCTGCTCGGGTTTGTACTCGATCGCGGGCGCATTGCGCCAGATCCCGACAAAAGGCAATTCTGGAGTTTCCTGCGCCAACCGACGTGAGCTCCCTCCGCCGCTACCTGGGAATGGTGAACTTTTGTCGCCAATTCATCCCAAACTGCGCGACGCTTCAAGCACTACTGACACGCCTATTGCGAAAGTCCGTTAGTTGGAGCTGGGGTCCCGAGCAGGAAGCGGCCTTTCGCCGCACCTCCCGAGCGCTCGCAGACACAGCCGAACTCAAGCTACCCGACTTGAACAAGCCCTTTCTGATACAAACAGATGCCAGCAATCTGGGCTTGGGCGCGGTCCTGCTCCAACAGCACGAAGGTGTACTCCGACCGGAGGCTTTTGCCAGCCGCTCGTTGACGCCAGCTGAAAGGAATTACAGCACATGCGAACAAGAGTGCTTGGCCATCGTCTTTGCACTCCGGCGTTTCGACATTTGCACTCCGGCGTATCGACGGGACCACCTTCGTGATCGAAACAGATCACCAAAGCCTAATATGGCTCTCCCGACCTCGCGAACCCGCGGGTCGCCTGGCAAGATGGGCTTTGATGCTGCAAAAATACGACTACGTCGTGCGGTACAGGAAAGGCAGCACAAACGTGGTGGCGGACGCATTGTCACCAGCCCCGTAGACTGCACAGATTTCCGCAAAGACCCAGGCCGAGCCAACGACACTCTCAGTGCCAGGCGAAGCCGTGACTCAGTCCCAAGGGGGCGGCCGAGTTGACCACCCCGGACGAGACGATCAACCACCTAGACGCAGTGAGCGCAGTGGGAATCGTGTTCAGCAAAGAAGAGCTTCTGAAAGCGCAGCAGAATGATCCGTTTTGTCGAAAGGTGATTGACGGACTCGCGGAAGAGTCGGACGCCGTGGAGGCGGTACTGGTATTGTAGTAGGCGCCGAGTGCCGAGACGTATCTGGTATTGTTGCGGGCATGGAGGATTCATATCTGCTGAGCAATGACGGGCTTTTGCTGAGGTACATACCCTCTGACAACGACTCCAACGAGGCGTTCAAGGTAGTAGTACCCCGCAGTCTGAGAAACGCAGTTTTGCGCTACTATCACGACTCGCACTTGGCCGGACACGCGAGCGGCCCCAAGACTTACACAAAGTTATGTCGCATCGCCACCTGGCCGGGTATGAAACGGGATGTTTTCCGTTACGCCCGCACGTGCCACTCCTGCCAAAGCTTCAAACCAAGAGGCGGCAAACCGCCGGGCTTAATGCAACCGATCCCGAGCCAGCAATCATGGTCTCTAGCAGCTTGCGACGTGGTCGGCCCCCTACCGAGGAGCCCTAAAGGTCACCAGTATCTGCTGGTTGTCACTGACCACTTCAGCAAATGGACGGAACGTTTTCCACTCCGTACGCTGACAGCCCGAGCCATCACGGAGAAGCTCATGGAGGTTTTCACCCGTTTTGGATTCCCCGAAGCTCTTTGACTGATCGAGCGAGCTACTTTGTCGGGAAGGTATTCGTGGACGCGTGCAATGCCCTTGGCATAAACCACAAAACAACCACACCGTACCACCTGCAGTCGAACATCACGGAGCGATGTAACAGAAACATCAAACCAATGCTTGCCGCCTTCGCGGAAAGGCACCGTGACTGGGACGCATATATCCCCGAGATTGGGTTCGCACTTCGGACCACTCTCAACCGTTCGACGGGCTTCACCCCCGCGTTCCTCACATTCGGGAGAGAGCTTCCGAACCCCATGGACCGTGTCCTAGGGGCGAGCGCCGGGGTGGACAACGCGCAGCCGACTCCGACGCAAACGGACCACGCGCGCCAGCTACAAACTCGGATGACGGAAGCCTTCTCAGAGGCACGTCGCAATCTCGGGGTAGCACGAGCTAAACAAAAAGCTCAGTACGACCGCTCGCACCGAGACCTCCGCTACAAAGTGGGCGATCTCGTCCTCAGGCGGAACCACGTCCTGAGTGATGCCAGCAAAGGCTTCTCGGCCGCTTTGGCCCCGAAGGGTGTGGCCCGTATCGAGTGCAAGGAATTCTTTCCCCACGCGTGTACAAGCTGACAAACTTGCAATCAAGAAAAGGCGGTGGGCCGGTACATGTGT